>PVKS010024563.1:0-30821 GCA_004027875.1 Aplodontia rufa | reverse complement strand
TTTTTTTTTTTTTTTTTGTGTGTGTGTGTGTGTTTTGTTTTTTTGTTTTTTGTTTTTGCCTGGAGACAGTAATTTGGCCAGGGCAGGGCTGTTTGGTTCTCATTGGCATCCAGGGGAGGATGAGAGTTGTCCACGGTTTCCATGACAACCACATATTATTTTCTATAAGAAGATCTGCCCCAAGCACAATGCAAGCATGTAACCAATTCTTAGTAAATGTTCACAACTGATGGATGACCAGAAATACATCTCCCTTCTCTAGTTTGTGACTTGCTTCAAACAGTCATGGAGTTCATAGGTGTTCCTGGAGGCTATCAGAAGTAGATTTAAATAAACACTCTCTATGAGCCATTTCTAAAAATAGTCTGTAACTAGCATTTCTCTAGGCTAAACTAGCTTGAGTCTCAATAATTCTTTAATAAAGCAATATTTCTCTGACTTTTCTCTTGATTGCTGCTAAAGTAATCTCAGTCCCCTCAAACTACTTCTTTGCTTTTTCTAGAGCCCTAAAGAACCCTAATAAGGACCATCCCATGTTGACTATTGAGAAGAGATTACCATTTTCCTCTTTTCCTATTCACACTTACAGAGGTGATGTCATCTCTCGTGGCCAATGCCAGAGTCCCCATGATGCCAGAGTCTCTGTAATATGACTCTGCTTCAGGATCATGGTTATCTCTCCATTCCAGATGTGAGCCCACTTGGCCCAGGCAGTAGTCCTTCACATGTGCATGCCTTTGGAGGCCCATCCCACCCATCCTTCATGTATGATTGGAACTGTCTGTCTCTCATGATGAGGACAATTTGAACCTGGGAAACTGGGACCCCTGCTACAATCCAAAGCTATCAAACATTTACACTGGCTTTGCTTCAGGAATTGAACTAGCTTAGGCTAGTGTGATAAGTGTGCTGTTGACACTTGGGTCTCTTTTACTCATGAAATAGTTAAACTCAACCTACTCCTGTTCTCAGAGTGACTGGGCGAAGAAATGAGCTCATTTACTCCTTCCCCTGGAAGAAGGAAGGCAGAGAAGCAGTTGTATTTCTCCAGTGGAAGTTGAGTTGCATGTCAGACAAGTGAGTTTACAAGAACAGTGGTATAGATGATTTGAAATGAAGTTCCTTCAGGTGCTGCATTAGTTTATTATTTATTTCATGCCTTGCTCCACAGAGAAGTTTAGGTAACCATCAGAGATATTTAAAGACACAAAGAAACATAAGCACACACATATGAACAACAACAACAACAACAACAAAATGACAAGCACTATAGGGGTATAAAATCAAGTTGGAACAAGGCTCATGCAAAAATGCATGGTCTAAGATTTTCAGCATTGACAGAAAGGGAAGCTCCATGTAAGCTAAAGGAATCTTAGATGTCTTGGAATTTGTTTTACACTTCTCAAGAAAGATAGCTTATTATACAAATAGAAATAAATTTCTCCCAAGAGGCCTTATAAACTGCTTCATGGATAATTCTAGAAAATGTGATTGACAAAACCAAAGAAAATATTCACTGGGCCGAGGGTGATGGTAATTAAGCGAATGACCAAGCATGAGAATGAAAGATTAAAGGAGCCCTAGCCGGGAATTGTGGGTCTTCCTTTCCTCTGCTTTCTCCCTGCCAGCTTCTCCCTTTTATTTATTTATTTTTTCCCCTCAAACTGCCCTACTCTTTCTAAATGCTTTTCCTCAGTGGCTCTCTATCTCGTTCCCTCAGTAAAATTATTTTTTCTTGTCCTGAAGTTTAAGAAAGACAAATTATTTGCCCAAAGTCTTACAGCTGAGTAGTACAACTTACATATCTTTAAAAGAGAGAGAGAGAGAGAGAGAGAGACAGTGATAGAGAGAGAGAGAGAGAGAGAGAGCAGGAGAGAATCAATTTTATTTAGTTCTTCATGTAGCTTTCATTGCTCTGATACTTTGTTGTGTATGTGGTGCTGGGGTTTGAACACATGTCCTTGCGCATGCAAGGTAAGCACAGTAACCACTGAGCCACTGCTCCAGCCCCACAATTTACATATCTTAAGGCTCTGAGTCAGACCAGTGTTTCAGTCTCATCTCTGTCCTGAGTTCAGACTAAGGTGATCCCATCTAGTCTTGAGACTTGAAACAACATCTGCTTAGTTCGATTGTCCACTTGGAGACTTCTGGTCCTAGCCTCTATCCTGAAATCCCTACTCCTATATCCAATGCCCCTGAGCATGTCCTCTCAGATGTCTACTAAATGCTATGAAGTCTGAGGGTTTCCTGCCAAGATTTTCCTGCCCAAGTTTTCTGATCTCAGAAAATGGCATCTCCATTTACTCAGTTGCTCTAATGTCTCTTCTTCCCCACCCCATTGAATGTACTAAGCAGCCTACTTGTCAAAACTCCAGTACATCTTAACATCACCTCTACCATCATCCCAGTCCAACTCTTGCTATCCTGTTCCACTATTAACATAGCCTCCTATGCAACCTCCTTATTTAGAATCTTGCCCCAGTCCCAAGCAAATTTCCCCACCACATCCAAAGTAATGTAGTTAGAGCTAAATCAGATCATGACATTCCCTTGTCCCAAACCATTCAATGCTGCCCTCACATTGAACAAAACCTGAATAAAAGAGTGGCTCTAAGGTTGAATATGACCTGCTCCCTGACTGTCTCTCTGAACTCATCTCTAAGCACTCTCCCCCTTTCCCACAGTATTCTAGCTCACTTGTCGTCTTGTCCTGGGACAGGCCAACTGCATCCCCACCTCAGTGGCTGTGCACTTGCTATTCCCTACATCTAGAGCGTGACTCCTGCGTTAGTCAGCTGACTGTGACAAAAAATCGGAGACAATCAGCTTACAACAAGGAAGGTCTATTTTGGCCTACAGTTCCAGAGGTTCACTTGGACCTGCTGCTTTGTGCCTATGGAGAGGCAATACATCATGACAGGAGCACAGAGCAGAGGAGTCCTGTTCACCTCATGGCAGCCCGGTAGCAAAGAAATGGAGAGGAAAGGACAGAAGTCCTGGGATCCCCTTAAAGGGCAAGCTCCCCGTGACTTAACTTCCTTCTACCAGGCCCCACCTCTTAAAGACTCCACCACCAGTAGCACAGATACTGGGGACCAAACCTTTCACACATGGGCTTTTGGGAGATATTTAAGATCCAAGCTATGACAGATCCCCTGGTCTTCATGGGACTGCCTCCTTTCTCCATTAGGGTGTATCAAATGTCATCTTTTAAAACAAGCCATTCTCATCACCCCAATCCCATTTCTCTCTCCTCTCCTCTGCTTTATCTTTCTTCAAAGCTCTTATCATATCCAGTTATATTGTACAATAGTTTCTGTTGATTGTCTCTCTCAGGCAGAATGTAAATTCTATGATGCAAGAGCCTTACCTATCTGGTTCCCATGGTATCCTTAATATCTAGCAACATTACCTGGCGCATTAGACAAACTCAGTGCATTGCTGTTGGACAACTAGTCGGATGTGCCAGATGCACAGTGAAAGGCATCTGTTAATGAGCGGATACACATGACCTGTGCTGGCGATGCTAGAGTGAACACACAGGGAGACTGGTATGTGCATGGCACTTAGCAAAAAATACATCACTGAATTAGGAGTCACAATAAAATAAGAACAGGGTTGAGATAGGGAACCTTCAGGGAAGTGGCAGGAGTCTGCCATCTAGTCTGGTATGGAACACAGCACCTTAGATGTCTGACCTTAGGAGATTAACCACTCCCAGCCCCACTCTCCTCCTGTGTGAAGTGGGGATTCTAACACAATCAATGTGTGGCTCTAATGAGGAAAGGGAAATGTGTGCAGAATGCTTGGCCCAGTAAATGCTCAATGCGTTTCAGCTGTCAACGTTACTGTAAGACATTAATGCCTGTTGTATTTCATAGCACCCTCGGTATCTACCTTCTTACGTTGAACAGATGGCTTACATTTTGAATTTTGCTCTGCCAAGTTAGAAGCCAGAAATCTCTTTCCCAACCTTTGTAGAAGCTTGAATGCTGATGTATAGTGTTCTTCTCCACCCAAAGATGTTATGTTCTTTTTTAGGAAGAGAACAAAGAGCTGACAGAGGTCTTCGGTGGACTCCATCTTTAACAAAGGGGGTAACTGCAGTGCTGGGCTTTGGGGTGCCAGTTGACTGGGTTTCAGGATTCCTCAGTCTAGCATCATCAGCATGAAACAAGGCCTCTGCTTCCAGTCATAGCAGCGTGCAAGGAGCTCATTTATGAGGGGATCTTCCTGTTGTTTCTGCATGAAAGCCCCTAAGCCTGATTCTGTGAGCTCCCTAAGATTCTCGATAAATTTCTTTTCAGCTTAAACTAATTAAGGTGTGTTCTGTTTTTGCAACTAATAACCTGGGTGACATGCATAGACTGTAGGAGTTAGTGAGTAGTTGAGGATCAAGCACTGTGCATTATTGATGAGGGGTTTGCACAGGTCAAGGTACAGAGGAGAGCACCTGCGGGAAGGAGTTATTTCTACCTCAAGTGCAATCTCTTCCATTCAGCTTGCTGATCGCAACTGGAGTGGCTCCCTCTGTCTTCTGCCTCTTACATTGTTGATGGTGCTCATCAGCACTTGTCATAATCACCCAGCCTGGGACATAATGCAGTCTGTCTTATTCCTCTTTGTTTACAATCTGCATTCATTCAGCTTTCGTTGAGCATGTACCAGAAACCGATGACACAAAGGAGAAAAGGCACTGCAATTCCCTCCAAAGCAGTTACAAACTTCTCAGACATGAGCAAAAACTAAGAGACCCTGGAATATTAGCCCACCTACAGAAAGGTGAGAAAATATAACAATGAGACATGTGCTTTGGAGTCAGACTAACTAGGTGCAAATTCCAGCTCTGACACCAGATGGTGATTTTTACTAAATTATTTAATCTCTTAAGATTCGATTTCCTCATCTATAAGATGAGGACGACTAAAGCACAGGGTGCTTATGAAAATAATGCTCTGCTAAAAATTTTAGCTCCGCTAAAATAACGCATGCAAGGTACTTAACAGAGTGCCTGGTTCTTCCTAACATCCAATAAATATTATTATTAACGAGTCTTTCTGAGGAGGCCAGGAAATCCCTTACGGAGGGAAGAAAGCCTGCATGATTACCTAAAGGAAGCGTCTTTAATCTAAGCAGGCAGGTGCTCTTGAGCATTTTGTTTCTTACTCAACAATTATTCATTTAAGAAATTGTTTCTTGTAACATCCTGGGATGAGAAGTATCCTGTTTTGGTTTTTCTATTTTGCAAACAGGGGGAAATGTCATAAGTTAATTAGCTCATGCATGTGTATACTAGATTTGTTGTTGAATCAGTAAAAGCCTTCAGTGAGAAAAGATGGGGCAGACAATTTGTATTGAAAACCTACTCTTTGCGGAGCACTGTGAAGGATACAGAAATGCACAGCCACTGAGAATCACCACCAGGTGCTAATAAAGATGAATAAGGAAACAGACACACAAGCACGGGGCTAGAGTTACAGGAATAAAGATGAGCTCAGGGGCAAAAAGGGTGATCACCAAAGACACGAGCTTGAAGATCTGTACTTTAGAGTAGGAATAGAATTCAGACGGTGGGTAAAGACCAGGGAAGCCAGTATGTTCGGAAGGAGACAGGATAGGAGCAGAGGTCGTGGTGGTGAGGAAACACACAGCTCATTCACCAGGCAGAAAGTTCCTATGGAGAAGGTGTGGAAGATAAGGATTTGGGAACATAGTGAGAATCAGGGACTTGAATTTCATCCTACAGAAAACTACTAGCTATTGGTTGGCTTTTGGTTAGAAGATTTTAGGAAAAAGTAAAAGCAAACTATAATGGGAGAGATTGAACAGCAGAATAATGGAGGCAGGAATTCAAATCAGGAGTCATATCCATTATCTGCACAGAAAATTGATCTTGCTGTGGGATTTAAAGGAAGAGGTGGAAGAGGAAGATACTGTGCCTGAGTAATCCCCAATTCTTAGTGACCTGTTAGTAGAGAGAGGTGGACATTTACCCAGTATGAATTGAAGAGCCCTTGAATCTGCATTCCTTCTGAAATTGTTATCTACAGACCGACTCTGGAAGATCACCTAAAGTTCTTGCTAAAATTCCAAATCCTGTGCCCTCCCCTTGCATTACCTTACTGAATCAGAATCACTGGGACTAGGATTCCCACCAGTATGCAGTTGAAGGGCTCCCCAGATAATTCTTTTGATTCTTTTTTTAAGTGAGAGGGACAGTGAGAGAGAGAGAGAGAGAGTGAGAGAGAATCAGTTTTATTTATCTTTTCTTGTGGCTTTCGTTGATCTGACCCTTTGTTGTGTACGTGGTGCTAGAGTTTGAACCTGTGTCCTCACACATGCCAGGCAAGTGCCATAACCACTGACCCATTGGGCCCTCTCAGAAGATTCTTAAAGCCTATTAGAAGTTTGAGAACACCTACCTTAGAGATGATTTGATTAACAGTGTCTGTTTTAAACATATAGAAACTGAGGATCAAAGAGGTCAAGAGGCTTTCCTGAGATCACACAGCGACTTGGGATTAGGGTGAAGTCTTCTGGTTTACGGCTTGATTTACTCAAACATCCTGCGCAAGATTCATAGTTGGATGTTTCGAGGAAGGCAGTATCTTTCTTCACTTTCAAAGCAGAGAGACAGATAGATGCCCATCAATGGATAAATGGATAAAGAAAATGTAATATATGTATATATATTACATATATATATACATATATATATATATGCAATGGAATTTTTTTCTGCTATAAAGAAGAATGAAATTATGTCATTTGCAGGAAAATGGATGGAACTTGAGAAACTTGTATTAAGCAAAGTAAGCCAAACTCAGAAAGTCAAGGATTATATATTTTCTCTCATTTGCGGAAGCTAGAAAGGAAAAAGGAAAGGAAAAGGTAGGGGGTGGGGGCATCTCATGAAAGTCAAAGGGAGATCAACAGAGTAGAAGAAAATGACCAGGGAGAGGGAGGAGGGAAGGGTAAGGGGAAATTACTGGGGATCATATTGGCCAAATGATACTGTTATATTGTGTTCATGGACAAATACGTATGACAAATGCCACCACGATGTACAACTAGAATACACCAATTTAAAAGCATGGAAGAAAAAAGTAGCAAGACAGAAAGACTGCAGACAACTACTAGCTATTGGTTGGCTTTTGGTTAGAAGATTTTAGAAAAAAGAATATAAGCAAACTATAATGGGAGAGAATGAAAGACAGAATAACAGAGGCAGGAATTCAAATCAGAATCATTGCCATCGTTTGCACAGAAAATAGGAGCAGATGTGATTGCCTTAAAACTCCAGCAGGCTGACATCTACCTGTGGTGGCAGAGCAGGACCATCCTGTAAAAGGGCTAACGTGCTTCTCTCACCACAGCCCGACTCAGACTCTGAGCATGTGGTATTATGGAAATGTCCTAGTTAGGGCAAGGTGACCCTAGCACAGGCCACATGAAGACTGTTGATCCACACAGACCAGACCACCCTGGCTCTTCCAGAGGACAACAGTGCAGGGAGTGTTTCCTGCCTCAATTACCCTGGATAGAGCAAGACTTGTGGGTCCCCAGTTAGCTGCTCACATGGTTATCCTCTTATGAACAGTGTTATTTAGACCATATACTGAATTTGGAGAAAGAAGATCTAGGTCAGATCCCTTTCTAGAGTTCTAATTTTGGAACGTGTTAATTATGATATAGTGTGACCATGAGTTTGGCATAGCTATTTTCTAGGTTAAAAACTAAAACAAACAAATAACAACAACATAAATAAGCTCGGAAGCTCAGATGAGAATAACGTGTTCAAAGTCACACAACCTACTTAAATCTCTAAATTTTCATTTCCTCAAAATGAGAAAAATATTTTCCATTCTACCTTCCTCACAAAGTTTTCATGAGGCTCGAATAAGAAGGTAGATATGAAGCCAGACACAGTGGCACACACCTGTAATCCCAGCGGCTCAGGAGGCTGAGGCGGGAGGATCACAAGTTCTAGGTCAGCCTCAGATGACCTTAAAATAAAAAACAAGAATGAAAAGGGCTGAGGATGTGGTTCAGCAGTTAAGCACCCCTGAGTTCAATATCTAGTACCAAAAAAAAAAAAAAATACACCAAACCACATGGTAGTCATTTATGCCCACGCACACACTCACACTCACACATACATGCACAATATAGCGTAACACACACACATATAAGATTTATTTAAAAGGACCTAGAGAAGAAAAAGATTGACTCAAGGTAAGAATGTGTTTAGGAGCCTATTTCTAGGTTACATTCTGGACCGGACCCTATGTGTCACAAGGCCACACCCTGCCATGACTGGCAGTTTCACCACACCCCTAATTCAGAAAGCCTGTCACATACACACTGCCTCTATCCTCCCGTGCTTCCACTGTCTGCCATGCCCATTTGGGAGAGGAGAGAGTAGGTATCTAGCACAAACATGTGCAATCAAGTTTCCCAAGACAAGAGGAGCCCTAGCTGGTATTTGGATTTAGGCTTCACAGAAAAGGGTCAAAGACTCAGAGGACCAGAGAAACTGTGACTTAGCTTTTCCACACATCACAGAATTTTCATATGAATGTCCTGAATTTATCTAAAGACAGAAGCGAGCGCTCCTTCTTCCCAACTTCCCGATAGATAAAACTAGGGAAAAACTGCACAGAGGGAGGGGGATGCCTATTTCGACATCTCTCAACCAGCTAATTCCGTTGTGTTTATCAAATGCAGATCCAACTGGTCTCAGTTCAGACCAGCTGATTTAGAATCATTTGCACGGGTAAGTTAAATCAGCTCTCTATGTGATTCTTTTGCACACTAAAATTTGGAAATGACTGCATACCTCTGCAACCACGTGAAATCATTTGTGTTTTCATAGAAAAAACATAATCTGTTACTTTGAACTCTAACATATCTGTTGCCTTTGGGTCTCTGTTGCTCTCTGGAGATCACTGAGATTGGTTTTCAGTGTGGACCTCAGACCCAGAGATCACGCGGAGTGTAAGTAGAAATCCTGCCTCCTGCTTCCTATCATAAACCTTCACTCTTCTCTTCCTGCTTCCACTCTCTCCGCAAACACATGACAGCAAAAAGCCCCTGTTTTTAAAGTTCTATTCTTATGTACCTCACAGCTAAAGAAGCTTGGCCCTCCCAAGGGTTGGTGTCTCTCACTAGTGGGCGAGGCTCATGAGGAATCTGTGGTGGATACGTCAATGGGAGGAAGGAAGACGGGGGAGAAAATACAGACGAGACAGGAGGACTCCATAGGGGTGTGGTCCCAGGATCCGGAAGAATTAGATACTGGTCCCAGCTCTGTCATTAACTCTGTGTGTGACCCGAGGTGAGTCACGCCCCTCTCTGGGCTGCAGGGAACTCACCCAGGGCTTGGCAGAACTCTGTCAGGCAGTTTCCCATCCTATGTGTAGTGTCACACTGGCATGCCACAGACTGATGGCAGGTGTGCTAGGAATTACTGAGTCCTTTGGCACTCAGAATGTGCTTCTTGCCAAGAGGAGCATCATCATGTTTTTCACGGGGAGATCCTGAGGAGTGTAGGAGTCTCCTTGACCTCAGAGACCGCAGTGGTCACAATGAGCCACGCTTACTGTGCCCACCATAATCCTCTGAGTGCAGCTCAGCAGGTGCTCTGCTGCGTGGGCATCTCAGCCACCAGCTAACAGTAACACTAACTGTCTTAGATAAGGTCTGAGGATCAGTAGGGCATTTATGTCTGAGTGCCCAGAAGCTTGGAGCTCACCCCAAGATGTTGCCAATTGAGGGTGAATGAGTGCACAAATGTGGTGGGATTTTCTGGTCTTCTCAACAATAAGTGGTAGTCCAGAATTCTTATCTGTATATATAAATCCATCTTCAGCTGATGAGCAAGAAGCCCATTTAGTGGTTTCCACACTAGTTGCAGGTCATCTGCTTTTATATCTCGTATGCAAAATACAGATTAGATCCTCATTATTATTTGGAAACACAAGATGTATAAAAGTTTGAATTTGATACACTTTTGCTTTATCATAAAAATTAAGCATTGATATTTCAGTTTTAAAAAAAAGCTATTGGCTTCTTTAATTTCAAATGTTGTAAGTGTTCAAGTAGTTGTAAACAATGACTTAAAAGTTTTTAATCATCTGATCACATGAATGAAGGCTGTTATTGATCAATACCGCTAGGAATTTGAAGCAATGACCACTAAAAAGTCTTGATCTGTGATGTGTGCTGCCAATTAGGGATAATATCTACAACTGAATCAAGTTCAAATTCTCTTTTACATTTTTGAAATAATTTAATTTAGAGCTTTTATATAAATTTAATGTTTTCCTAAATATTTTGTTTTATTTTTTGTATAATATAGAAATGTAAAGTGTACTGAATTTTTTCATTAAGCTTTATTCAGTTATTTCTATATTCCCTACAGATTACTCCTTGCCCTATACAAATATTTTCATTTTCTATATGTACAATATAAGACAATAGTTGGGTGCAGTATTTTAGGGCAGTGGTTCTTCAACTGGGTTCCTTCTGTCTCCCAGGGAACATTTGTCAATATTTAGGGACATTTTCAGTTGTCACCACAAGGGAGCAGCTTACTTCCATCTAGTGGAGGGAGGCCAAGCATGCTGCTAAATACCCTACAGTGCACAGGAAAAGCCCCCAGAAAAAGAATGATGACCCCCAATGTCAGTTGTGTTCGTTGGGTGCTGGGGTTTGAACCTGTGTACTTGTGCATGTCACTCCAGTCCCTCATTTGGTCAATTTTTACAATAGATTCACATCTGCCATCAAATTCCAAGAGCAGTTTAACTGGGCATTAGATATTTTTATGTATCCTGAGATTTAACTGGAGATGGGCCATTCTACTAATACTAACTCTCAGATAGAAGAAAAATTACTATTGCCAGGGTCTTTGCTATGCAAACTTAAGCAAGTCATCCAATCACTGGGAATTTGATTGGCTTGTATGCAAAAACCAGAACAACTAGAAGGCAGCTAAAACTCTTTCCAACTTTACGAAACAGAAGAGGCACTGAAGTTTTTTGAAAAATAGATGAATGTTAGGAAATGCACTTTTATTATATAGATTCATTGTCAATGTGTCATTTCTACTGAAATGAGGAAGTTGGGTTTTACAGTTGGAATCAGGAAATAGTTTATATCCTCTGTAGGGTTGAGAGTCCCTGGAAGGTTGTGGTCATTGATGTAATCTGTGATAACACTTTAGAATTAGTGAAGCCATTCATTAGTTCACTTAAACAATATATATTATGCCTGCATCATGATCTTTAGCATAATACTTATCTGTTTTGCAGATTAAAAAAAACTGAGTTACTAGATGGTCAAATGGACTAGTCAAGATAACCCACTGACTTTGATAAAGGAGGAAGGCAAAGGGCAGGAAGACATAAGAGGAACTATTTCTAGAACAATAAAAAATTCTCAGTTCTATGATTTGAATCTTAAATGTATATGTTTCAGGCTAAAAACACAAATGTTTAAGTCAAATACTCATTTTTTATTGCCTCTTAAATTGTAGTTATTGATCACAAACAAGACCTAAAGTTAGTGTTATTTTTTGTAATACATTTATTGTCCTGTAAATGATTTGTTGACCTGATTGTTTGAAAATGCTACCTGAATTTTCCTTCACACTTCTGAGTCATTCTCACCTGGGGGAAAGCACTCCACCATGCTGTAACCATCCCCCTTTAAACTCCTTTCTCTTTTTAATCCTCGAGTTACAATATCAAACTCAGTTCATGATGAATATTTCAACTGTGGAGACTGAGAGTCCAGGGGAAAATATGTGTCCCCTGTTGTGTTTGAGTCCTCCTTTTCTATCTTCTGTTCCAGAGGCCTTAGGTACATTCGCTTAGGAAGCTCCTAAATCCCAACAGTATCTGGAGCCCATTGGAACCTCAATGTGCATTATAACTGAAAATTCAAATCTCT
The DNA here is from genome assembly GCA_004027875.1 of Aplodontia rufa. Lineage (NCBI taxonomy): Eukaryota > Metazoa > Chordata > Mammalia > Rodentia > Aplodontiidae > Aplodontia > Aplodontia rufa. The sequence continues at coordinate 18,863 of PVKS010024563.1, read as the reverse complement.
TAGGGCATTTAATATTTCAGTCTTCCTAACTTGGTAGGCAGATGACTACATCCTTAGGTTTCCATTTATCCCATGTTCCTCAGACTATCAAAACATTCTGGGGGCATAGACAAAGGAAGGGCATTTGAAATGTGTTATGATGTTTGCAAAATGACAAACCCTCCTAATAGCACATTTTCCGAACATACCTCTAAATATATATATGCTATGTGTATAATCATGTCGTTTGTCAGATAAATGATTTGCAAACATCATCTTTTAGCATAAAGCGTAGCTTGTAATTTTTTAACAGTGGCAATGGTGGTGGCTGTTTTGTGGTATTAGGGGTTGAACCCAGGGGACTCTACCACTGAGCTACATCCCCAGCCCTTTTTATTTTTCACTTTGAGACAGGATCTTGCTAAGTTGCCCAAGCTGGCCTCAAACTTTCTATCTTCCTGTTTCAGTTTCCAAAATTGCTGGTATTATCTGTGCTGCTTTTTAAAATCATATTTGTTTGTTTGTTTGTTTGTTTGTTTGTTTTAAGAGACAGAGTTAATTTTTTTTCATCTGGTTTTTGTTTTTCCTTTATTTATTTGTGTATGTGGTCTTGGGGATCAAACCCAGGAGCTGAGCGTGCCAGGCAAGCACCCTACCACTGAGCCACCATTCTAGTCCCCAAACCATGGTTTTAAAGAGTACATATTTTAAATTTTGATGAAGTCTAAGTTATCAATCTTTGTTACTTTGTGGATTATGTTTTTGATGTCATATCTAAGAAGAATTGCATAATCCAAGGACACAAAAATTTCTTATATTCTCAGGGGTATATAGCTTTGGGTTTTAAATTTAGGTTTATGATCCATTTTTGTATATTATACAAAGTATATTCCAAAGTTACTTTTCTGCATATGGGTATTGAATTGTTCCAACACAATAAACACAAAGCCATCCTTTCTCCAAAGATTTCCTTTGCACCAAAATCAGTGATTATATATATGCAGTCTATGTCTGGACCCCTCTTTCTGATCCATTGATCTATTTGCTTATCCTGACACCAATCTGATGCTGTCTTGATTATTGTAACTTAAATCTTAAAATCAGATAGTGCTGTTCCTTCAACTTCACTTTTCTTTTCCAATGTTGTTTTAGCTGCTCTAAGTCATTTGCATTTCCATTTGAATTTTAGAATTTAATTATCAGTTCCCCCATAATCCCCCTCAGGAAATCCATCAGGCTCTTCTTTGTTTCTCCTCCCTGCACACACCTGGAGTGATGGGCCTGGCAAGACAATAACCTGGAGTGATGGGCTTAGCTCATTTGCTTCTCACCATTCAGGCATCTCTGTCCTTCATTGCCTGATGTCCAGAGTCTTGATGAACATGGTTTTGCATATCATGTTTTGTTGTTGTTATTATTGATTCAGGCAGAAGGGTGCATTCTGTCTTTGCTGGAAGTGTACTCGTGGTTATGTTTTTCAAAGTGTCTATCTCTCAGATTAACATATTGAGCTGTGTATACATGAAGTGACCTGAGATTTGAAATTTGCTTTAATGTGTTCCTGATATCTGAAAGTGTGTGAAACATAGATGAAACACAATTGGGCCCAGATTGACAACAGTTCATACAGTATGATGGACACAACAGTGAGTTGTACTTAAAACAAAAATTTATAGGGACTGGGTGTGGTGCCACATGCTTGTAATCCTAGTGGCTTGGGGGGCTGAGAGAGGAGAAACACAAGTTCAAAGCCAGCCTCAGCAACTTAGCAAGACCCTATCTCAAAATAAAAAATAAAACGGGCTGGGAGATGTTTCTCAGTGGTTAATCACTGAGCTCAATGGGTTCAATGCCTGGTACAAACAAACAAACAACCAACAACAACAACAAAAGGTTTGTAGGGACTTGAGATTTTCCATAAACCTTAAAAAGATTTTCAAACATAAGGATCTTACTAATCTGCTTAGCTCACAGGATTGTTGTGGGAACTAAATGTGGAATTGTATATTAAGTGTTCAGCACTGTGTTTAGAATTTAATGAAGAGTAGCTATTAAGTTTACATTCTTGTAGGAAACTGACCAAAGATAAACAGAAGATAAAAATGTCAATAAAAATTTGACACAAACTTTTTAACCAAGAAGGTCCCCAGGTCAACTGACAATTTGGGCATTGGCTCCTCTAGAAGTCTCTCAAACCCACCCACACTAGGTTTGGCTCCTTATCTCTGAATTTCCGTAAAATCTTATTCCTTCAATTCTCAAAGCTCTTAAATATAGCCTGGTAGCACTTTCGGTATATATCAGCATCCTATCTCCTAAGATCTCCGTAACATTTTTCTCTGTATCTTTAGAGCCCAGAACATACTCAAAACCTCCTTGTTGAACTGTTTGACATTGTCTTCTTACTTGCCTGTCACTGCAACTCTCTTGTGTGTGTGTTTTGTTCCTGCCTCTCTGCACAGTCTGCCCTGGGTTGATGTTTTCTTCTTTGAGGACCTTGACATTCAGTTTCTGCTCATGTACTTTCTCCAATTCACTATAAAAAGTGGATAGCTTTTCTTCTTCAGCTAATTGTGTTGCTATGAAAGCTCTGTATCCCTCCAATCTTTCTCCAAATACCTCTTGCTTGATATGGTGACTTATTTGGCCCAGGAAACCAGCCAAAGTTCATAAGATAGTACAGTAAGAAGATAGCACCCAGAGGGGAAAGAAGGGGGCGCTAAGGGTGAGCAGAGACCTGCAGGGTGCTGCTTTTAGGCTGGATCAGAGCCCCACTTCACTTCCTCTTAGTGTGCACATGAGTAGACCATGGTTAACAATTCAAAGATTAAAAACAAAGAAGTTAGAACCACAGAAATTAAGGGCTTAGAAGAAGCAAAACAATCACCAAGCCTTATAACTTGTTCAAATTTTCTTCAAATAAAGTATTATTATAAAGAAGAAGAACCTATAGCAATATGTTTCTTGAAGAAGTCCCGCAAACCCACCAACACTAGTTTTGGTGTCCTTTCTCTGAATTTCTCCAGCATCTTATTCCTTCTACTCTCAAAGCCTGATAGGTTGAGTATTTTCACTTTGAGGAAAGTCATACTGAGAAGGGATCCAATTCTCAGTGCTTCTAGTTTCTTTCTTCCTATTAATTCATCTGCACATCCACCCCTATCAAAACAGCAACAACCATGCTCCACAGATTGTCTTCTGGGTGTCAGAGTAGCAGAAATCTCAGTGTGGATCCATGTTAGTAGAAGTGTTGCTGGAACAGTCATTACTTTTATGAATGAATCATAAGCATTCCCAGGTTTTCTCAAAGAGAAAAGGTTGTGTGGTATCCACATTGAGATGGTTTGAGAAGCTGAGACAGTGCAGAGGAATCTTCTGCTTGGAAGTCCAGAACCCAACAGACCTTTTCATGTGTGCATGAGTGGTTTTATAGCACCATCCAGTGGTATGAAGCAATACTGTCACTAAAGCTCAAAACCCGTTCATGCATTACTTCATTTTTAAATTCAATCATCAAGTATTTATTCAAGAGTCTCCAATTTGTTGAGGCTTACAATAGGCACAAAGAATATAGTAAACATTAATTACAAAAACCTATACGGACATCACAAAGATCTCTCTCCTTGTTACATCTACAGCTATGTCTAGTCTGTGGTCTTCACTATCATGAAAGTGGGCCAACACTCAAGGACAGTCTTCTAAGATAGGTCCTTCTCATTCTTTAATCTATGACCCAACGTGACCTCAGTCTTCTCACGCTAAGAAACAGAGCCTCTTTCGTAGGTGTAAGGACTAAATTAGTTACTACACATAAACACCTATAATATTGTTTTAAACAAGAGATGTTAATATGAAAATCCTATTCAGTAATTTGATTTTTTTCCAGCCAAACACTTGAGAATGTTGTACTTAAGTTTTCTCTTTAGAATTTCAATATGAATTTTACTTTGGAACAACAGGTTATATTGAACAGACGACCCAAGCTAATTCATATAAGAGAAAGCAACACATTGTAAAATGAAAACAAAATAATATTTAGTAAAAGAAGCTATAGTCTTTTAGCAGTGCCAATAAATAAATGAATGGGCAGGCAGTGCCTATCATAAAGGCTGATAGAACAGCCTATGTTCTCCATGAGTGGAGGCTGACAGAGTTTTTACATAGTATTAAAATTAAAAAAAAAACAAAGGAATATTTTGTATTACTGTTGGTGGGGGGTGGGTGACAGTGCTGGGGACTGAACCCAGGGCCTCACACATGCTGGTAAGGGTCTACTACTAAGCTACACCTCTAGCCTCCTGGTATTTTTAATCAGGAAGGCAAACTATGAGCATAGGAGCCAAGTGTAGCCTTTAGGAAAAGTGTCTAGTCGAGCATCACATTTTTTTTTTAATACAAGAATTTCTTTTGCTTTAATCTGCTAGCAAATAACATCCTCCCTGGAAAATATCTAAAATGAATAACAAGACCAGGCAAGAATGGTTGAGGCTGACCACAAGAGAAAGCGTATTCTGACATTCATATCGACCTCAGCAACAGGATAGACATGACGGGCTATTGGAGAAATAATGACAGATCTTAAATTAATGAAGCCAGGACTCATAAAACCAGGAGTAAACCAGAAGTAAATGCATTTTGAATGCCTTGATTCCCTAGAATATTTTTTCACACTATTATATTACCATAATGACCACAGGAAATAACAGTAAGTCCTTGAGAGTTTTCATCTGAGGCTACACCTGTGTGCCCTGGGCCCTGGATATGTAGGAAAATACATATTCCAGGATATGTAGGAAAATAAAATAGAGTAGTATGACTGTTTGGGGGCCCTGTACTCACACACGTGCATACTGCTTTCCCTCTCTCCCTCTCTCTCTGTATATATATATATATATATATATATATATGCATATTTAATAAATTAATAATTATGAATCCACATTAAATATTCTAAAAGAACTTTAAAATCTAATCTAATTCTTTCTCACAAAAGTATAGAATTGCCAAGTGGCGATAAGGAAGCCAAACCCTTGTCCCAGAGCTACAGAGCAGAGGCCCAGGTGGGCAGGAGTGCAGGTGGCAAGCCTGGCCCCAGGCCGTGGCTGCATGGAGCCTAGCATGCTGCACATGTGAGACATGGCAAGCCAGGTGCAGATGCCTGCTCCACACAGTGATGCTACCTAGAATCCTGAACATCCACGATCCAAAGGCCTCTGCCACCTGCCTCCCCAAAAGTGGCAGGAGAGCGGAAGTGAGGCACACTGAATGGGATTGCAGGGCTGACCAGTAGGATTAGTACTTTCCAAACCCTAATTGGCAGAAACTTCGACAAATAGCATTGACCCAATTAGACTAGCACACCGAAGCGGTAGGTAACCTGCTATCAGGTCCCCTCTTGTCCCTTCAAGAGTTCCTTTTCTATTCTTCACACGTTTCACTCTTGCCTTCTGAGCTGCTGAGGTCTACAGCAACACTGGAGGACACAGCCTCCTACCCCATTTAGAGCTGCAATACTGAGAGTTGCAACACAGCACTTAATGGCAGTGGAGAAGAATCGGGCTTTGCCAGCTGCAACCCTCGGAACTGAGGCTGGTAAACATTCTCTGCAGTGATTCGCGGCTGACCCAAAGGGCTAAAATGGGCTTTCGTGGCTGTAGAAGCCTCCGTTTTGCACAGGTCCCGCTCTCAGCAGAAGCAGAGAATCGAGTTTCATCTCAAACTCTGGTTTCAATAATATTAATAGGCCATATTTATGTTAAGCTAAAAATGTGCCAAACATGCTTTAAGCACTTGTGTTAGCTCACTTAATCCTCACTACACGATTATTATTAACAACTGAAAGACTATGATACTGAGGTTCTGAGACATTGAGTAACTTCCCCAGGCTCACACAGCAAGTAAAGAGCAGAGGCAATATTTCAGCCCGGGCATGCTGTTGCGCAATCTATAGTCTTCACCTCCGTTTTACTCCACTCTTTTTTTTCAGTTTTTCATGTGGCTTTCGTTGCTCCCACACTTTGTTGTGTACGTGGTGCTAGGGTTTGAATTTGCGGCCTTGAGCATGCCAGGCAAGTGCTGTAAACGCTGAGCCATTGCCCCAGCCTCTTATTACTCCACTCTTAAAGCAGGGGTAGCAGGGGACAGCACTGAACATACACATGGTAGCCTTGAAAAAATCCATTGGGTTTCATACAGAGAAATCTGTGTGGTTGAGATCTTTGACTATACCTTTTCACTTTATTCTAGAAATTACTGATGTAATGCCTTCTACATGCCAGGTACTATTATAGATGTTTGGGTAGAACTTAAAGAGTTTCTGCCCTTACAGAACTTATAATCTAAAGAAGGTTGACAATAAGCAATTAAATCCATGACTCTCTACTAATGTCTGAGCGTTGTATTTGCTATAAGAAAAACAGAGTGGGAGGACAGGGTAACAAGAGGTAGCTACCTTAGTGCAGGTAGCCAGGGAAGGCCTTCCGGAGGAGGTGAGCTTTTAGCACATACCTGAGAAGGTAACTCAGGAACCATGTGAGGAGGGGACTGAAAGCGAGACTTCCTGGATCAAAATCCCTGCTTAGCTCAGTTTTGGAGGTCTACGAGCGTGGCACCAGCATCTGCTGGCTCTAGTGAGGGCCTTCGGGCTACATCACCACTTGGCTGATGGCACCATAGTAGAAACACATTCCAGGAAAGATCGCATGGTGAGACAGGAAGCCAAGAGTGGCTCATGGGTCAGGTTTGCTCTTCTGTAACAAGTCATGCACATAGGAACTAACTCATTCCATAAGGGTGGCATCAATCTCTTCCATTGCGAGGTCCCTAGTGATCTGTGTCCTACTAGACCTGCCTCCTTAAGACTCCACCACCTCAACACTGCCACTCTGAAGGGCACAAGAATCATTGTGGTACAAACCATATCAAGTCCACCATAGCAAACTATGTCATGAATTCTAAGACCGGTTATCCCCTCATTTCAACATCTCAAAATGAAAAACTTCTTACAATGAACAGGGCTTACACTTGTGGCTGGCCACGCGGAGTTCTGATGAAGTTGTTATTGACAGCTTATGAGCAAAGAGTGCTGTGGTTCCAGGTGGGTTACAGGACACCTCCAGCCATTCCATGCCGCAAACCATTTAAGGATAATTTTAGGAAGAAAAAGTTCTGACTGCTGGAGATGTTTTGTGGGACACCTTCTAGTAAGATCTAGAAAGCTCAAGTCTCAAAACTGGGCAACTAGTATTAGCAGCTTGGCAGAAACTTCCGAAACTGGAATTCTAGAGTGGAGTACCCTTGTGAGGAATATAACGCAACGAATCCCTTTGATGCAGGTGATGTGGATGTCGGGTTCGTGCCCTCTCGGAGTCGAAGAATGAAACCGAGGGACACTGAGGCAAGTGTAGTAGATGAATTTTATTATAGAAAGTAAAGCACAGGGAAAAGAGCAGACTTCCCCCAGAGTGGGGGAAGGGGACAGAGCCGATGAGGCAATGAGCTTTGCCCCTTTATATGAAGTCCTCTCCTGGATTGGTCACTGCTTCCCTGCTCCTGTACCTAGGACATAGGCTTGGGGAATTCTGGTCCAGTCTTTGATCCATGCCTTAGGTACCAATAGAAAGAATGTGGTTCCTTAGCAGCAGGGAGTGTCTGCATCTGGGCTTATTTTGTCAGACCCTTATTAGCATTGGGGGATGTCTTTGCTGACAAAAGGGCCCAGGGCACACAGGTATAGCCTCAGATGAAAATTCTCAAGGACTTACTGTTGTTATTTCCTGTGGTCATTATGGTAATATAACAGTGTGAAAAAATATTCTAGGGAGTCAAGGCATTCAAAATGCATTTACTTCTGGTTTACTTCTGGTTTTATGAGTCCTGGCTTCATTAATTTAAGATCTGTCATTATTTCTTCAATAGCCCGTCATGTCTATCCTGTTGTTGAGGTCAATATGAATGTCAGAATACCATCAGTTAATTATCTCCTTATCAACCCACATTGTTCTGCCTACACTGAACTGCCTAACTTTTTCTGCCTCACCTTGATGGTTTTGATTCTTTCATTCTATGAAGAAACCTGGAGAACTGTATCAAAACTAATTGAGATTAGGCTGGAGCGGTGGCTCGGTGGTTACAGCGCTTGCCTGGCATGCACAAGTACACGGGTTCAAACCCTAGCACCCATGTACAAAACTAAACATCAGAGCAACAAGGGCCATGTGAAAAACTCAATAAAAAAATTGATTCTCTCTCTCTCTCACTGTCTTTCTGTCTTTAAAAAAAGGAAAATATAAAAACTAATTGAGATTAGATGACTTCCTAATACCTTATTTTACTTGCATTTTCTTTTTTTATGTGTGAAGAAATGTGATCTCTCATTTTAAAAAGTGCTTCCAAATAAGGATCACATAAAAATTCAAAGTTGCAAAATGCATTGTTCGTAGTTAATTGGCAGCATTTTTCCTTTCTTAGTGGTGTGTAAAATAATAATATATCTTTCAAGGATGAATTGTGAAGTCAATGAGTTGTTAGTAAGGTTTCAGAATAATGCCTGCCGGTGGTAATACTTCCAGTAAGCAATCATCTCAGTAGTGCTCAGTTCTTTTGAAGACAATAGTGTTCACCTTTGTTTTACTGCTCAGCCTACAACCCTCTCTTTATAAGTTAATTTTCTTTCACAGGCCCATGTGTCAATTCACTGAGGAAAGAGCAAGACCTAGCATGAATGAGGTAACTGATTATTGATTGTACGAAGGAATGATTAGGCTTCTGCCTAGTCACATCCCATTTCACACAGAGCAGGGTAAGAAGGTCCCATTGCCTCTCTTCTGCTTGTCCTTCTCAGGATCTACCCTAAAATTGTAACTTACCTCATGACCCCATAATTCAAAACCATTGTTTGTGCTCCAGTCTGGCAAGTCTTCTGGATCCTGGGGCACAAAGGGACAGAAAAAGACCCCTTTACCTAACCTTCTGTGCATTTTATGCCCTCAATGGCTGGTACATCTAACTATGTGGATATATGCAAATTTACATGGTTGATTCCTTTTTTATAACCTTTTAGAAGTGAGGCCATTGCTGAATTTCAGGGAAATTAAGTTAATTTTTGTCTCTTGAAATATTAAAAGCAGAGGTCTTGCTATAAATTATAGAATTGGAAGAATGTTTTCCACCCCATTTCTCAACCTTCCCCCATTCCACCCACACACAATAAATAAATAAGCAAGAAAATAAATAATCACAGCACTGAGAAGATGTTAAAATCTGAGTTGAGGAGAGAGTGTTTCAAGGAATTTAAGAGAGAAACTAGTGAGGGTCTTTAAGTGGGCACTGATCCCTGTCCTCCATGGGTTTAACTCCGAAGTGATAGGTGGAGGGAATCATGTGCTCAGAAAATTTAGGTGTTTGGAATAGTGGAGGCCTCGTGTCGTTTCCCACCTGTACCGGGAGGCAACAAGCACCCAAAGGGAAATTATGAGAAATACTATAATCTAAATGTGCTATGAGAAAGAAAATGTCTTCAAATAACAAAGAAAGTTCCCTTGATCCTGTAGTCAAATTCTTAGAGAAACATAGACCAAAGAGCTATCCAAATCATAAATATATGGGGGGTGGTTGAGAGAGCTGGCCAATTCTTTCCATAGTGGATGCACCAATTTGCTGAATGAATACCTAGGAAGCTTGCTCCCTCCCTCAAAGATATATGAACTTTCCCCAGCTATGTAGAAATTACAGCAGAAGATTGAGGTGTGTCCAGGATACACAGAGAAGTAAAATATGTATTTTGAGAAAGTATTGTGAGATAATTTTTAAAAACAAAAGGCACCGATGCTGCATGACAAGGAAGGGGAGAGTGCCACATTGCGTGGGGAAAACTTGAGGATTGCAACAGGAAAGTGGGAGTTAATCTCTAGAATTCCCCAGCAACTCTGGACCTGCCCAGGAAGTCAGGGATGGTTATGTCAACAAGAAAACCTTTCATTCAACAATAAGGATTATGATCATAATCAAAACTGGAAAGTGGAATGTGAAAAGATGTGGATTTCTTAATTTTCAATTTTTTTGCCACTAGCCCACACATCTTAGTTCGTTAAGCTCTCTGTGACAAGGTTTAAAGGAGGGCTGGACTCTCACTTTCAATCATTACCTGGAGGGACTCTGAGCCTTGCCAGTTAGTAAATAATGGATAACGTGTCATGTCCCAGAAGCGAGAGCCAGAGAAGAGAAGCTGCCCTCTGTGGTGGGTGTTTCTGGGACTTCATTCAGCTGAACTAACACGAAGAAGTACTTGGGGTTTCTGTTTTTGTTTTTTCTTGTTGTCATGTGAATTCTTACATTCTTTAGTTTTAAGAAGATGTTTAAATGCAAAAGAATACATTTTAAACTCTATTTTTCTGTTTTCTAATTGTCACCAGTTTTCCCAATAATTTCCTTTTTCTACTCCAGGATCTAATTCAAAAGTCTCCTCCAATTTCTATGACAAGAATTCTTAGTAACTGTTTTGATATCTAATGTCTCTAAATTTGCATAAGTTACTCACAGATGACCAAGAGCCCAAAAGTTAGATACAGCTATTACATATGTCAAGAATGATTAAGTAACAAAATTAAACTACAGAAATATAAATGAATTTTATTTAAAAAGTTTATATAAAATATGAAGTTTTATATAAAACTTTTATGTGTACTGCTCTATGAATTTTGACAAACACACAGATACACAGCTATATGTTACAATCAAGATATAGATATTATCACTATCACAATTAAGATATGAAACATTTCTATCACACACAAAACTTCCATTATTTTGCTACTTTATAGTCAACTGGTGCCCTACAAAACCAGCTAAACACTTCCCTAAAACACTCAGCCCATGGTAATTACATTATGGACATGAAGTCATTCATGTATTCCCTTATGATCCTTTAATTTCTGTAGAATATAATGATATTACTGTTCCTATTCCCAATATTCTTCCATGACTTCTGTTATCAGCCTAACTAGAGATTGATCAATTTTATTGGTCTCCAAGTACCATGATTTTCTCTGATGTTATTATTTTTTCTATTTTATTGATTTTTAAACTGATAGCTATTTCTATTTTCTACTTGTTTTGGATTTAGTATGTTCTTTTCTTTCTAGTACCTAAGGGTAGAAATTTAGATTATTGATTAGAGATCTCTTTTTTCCTGTCTAATGTAAGCATGTAATGCTATCAATTTCCTTCAAGTATTGCTTTAGCTTTAGCTGCATTACACAAAATTTAACACACTGTTTATTTTCATTAATTTTTAAATAGTTTCTCATTTATATTGTATCTGACATTTTTAGTCATAGGTTGCTTAGAACCATGTCGCTTAATTCTTGGTTTTGATAGGATTTTCTAGAAATTTTTCTGTTGATTTCTGGATAAATTTCAGTATGATGACAGAATATATTTTTTAGGATTTTGATTTTAAACTTACTGATGTTTGTTTTATGACTGCCCAAAATGTACTGTTTTGATATATTCCCAATGAACTTGATAATAGTATATACATTCTAATATTGTTGGGTAGAGCATCCTGTTCCTGTCAGTTATGTCAATTTTGTTGACTGCACTGTTCATCTCTTTCTGTCACTACAGATATTTAAAATATATTTGTGGGATTGAAGTGGTGGCTCAGCAGTTGGAGCACTGGCTTGGCATGCACATGGACCTGGGTTTGAACCCCAGGATCACATAAAGAATTAATCGTCCAAAAACAAAGGCCAGATAGCTAAATAAAATTGAGTCTCTCTTTCACTCTCTTCCTTTCTCTCTTTAAAAAAATAAAATTAAAATAATTTTTTTGTTCTATCAATTACTGAGTGAGAAATATTGAAGTCTCCAACTACAGTTGTGGATAATAGATTTCGCCTTCAGTTCTATTAGTTTTTCTTTCAGTATTGTGAAGCTCCCTTGTGAGGTTCATATACATATTATTATGTCTTCTTTATTATCATGTAAAGCCCCTTACTATTCTTGGTAATATTTCTTTTTCTAAAGCATACTGTATGTGATGTTTAGCCATTCCAGCTTTCTTTTTGTTAGTTTTCTTATGATACATTATATTACATTCTTTAACTTTAGCCTATGTTTCAAAAGAGTATCTTGTCTACAACATATAGTTGATGGGTTGCTTGTTTATCAAATCTGATCACCTCTATCTTTTATTTGTTACCTTCAGAAAATTTTGATTAATATAACCATTGATTTATTTTATTAAAATATAACATTTTAGATGTTTTCTATTTGTTTTATCTGGTGTTCTTTTTTTTCTGTTTGCTTTGGATTAATTATCTTTTTACATCTTACATCAATCTTATCTCTACTTCTGTCCTATTATTCACACATATTTTTAAAACATTTAATTTTAGTGGTTGTTTCAATGCTTACAGTTTTCATAATTAATAAAGCACAGTTTCCAAAAAGCTAGAAGAATTTTGAAAGCTTTCATCATAAAGAAATGATAAATATTTGATCAGCTAGATTGATCCTAAAATAATATTACACTACTTCAAAGGTAATATAAGAAACTTATAGCACATGCTTCTCATTCCTCCCTTCCATATTTGGTGCTACTTCTGTTTTCTTATCTCTTGCTTTTGCATCTGCCATAATACATCACTCTTATTTTTGCTTTAGACAACCATCATATCTAGAGATCTTCATTCTTGCTGTACATCAAAGTCTCTTTCTGATAATGTATTTCTTTTGCCTGAGGAGCTAACTGTAACACAACTTGCAGTGCAAATGTTCTGATACTAAATTCTTTTGAGTTTGTCTTTTTAAGTCTTTATTTCTCCTTCAGATTTGGAATGAATTTTCACTAGGTGTGTGTTTCTAGGTTTCTGGCTTTTTATTTCAATTAAGTACTACAATGGCATCAGTCTATTGTCAGCTACCTTGCATAGACCATTCCAAGGAGTCTGGCACAAATTTTTTCATTTCTGTTTTATTTTCTCTGACTGCCTTTGCAATTTTCTCTTTATCTCTCATTTCCAGTGTTTGAATATGCTGATTCTTAGAATGTATGTGTATGTTTGAGGTGGGAGTTGTTTGTTATTTTTATGCTTGGAGTTTTATGAGCTTCTTGAATGTGTGGTTTAACATATTCAATTATTGTGGGAAAATTATTGGCTGTTATCTCCTGAAATACATTTTTGTACCTCATTCTCTTGAGGGAGGAAATACTCTCCCTCTTGAGTTCCAATTACATGAATTCACATTATTTAATGTTATTCCACAGTCCTTGGATTCTCTGTTCTACTTTCTCCTCATTTTCTGTTTTGGCTTTACTCCTTTTTTCTTTATCTTTCACTTTGAATATTTTCTTCAAGTTCACTGATCCTTTTCTTAGCTTTATAACTCTCCTAAAAAAGTCCATTAAGGTGATTTTTCCATATCTTTTGCCATGATTTTTTTTAAAGAAAGAGGGGACAGTGAGAGAGAGAGAGAGAGAGAGAGAGAGAATCAGTTTTATTGAGTTTTTCACATGGCTTTCGTTGCTCTGAGACTTCGTTGTGTTCGTGGTGCTGGGGTTTGAACTTGTGTACTTGTGCCTGCCAGGCAAGCAGCGTAACTGCTGAGCCACCGCTCCAGCCCCATGTTGCCATGATTTTTAATTCAAACATTTCTATTACTTCCCCTTTATTTTTAGTTCTCTGGTCTGACGTCCCTATGTGTCCATATTTTCTCCTTCAGTATTTAAAATATTAGTCATAGTTCATTTAAATTCTTATCTAATAGTTGCCAGTGTCTCTGAGTCTGATTCTATTGATTGCTTTGTCTCTTGATATTGGTTGTTATATCTTTTATCACACATATTGCTGGACTGCTGGACATGGTATGTTGAACAGTAGACACTAAAATAAATAGCATTTATCCCTACATATAGAAATACCTCTTCTTCTGTCAGGTCAGCAATTCAGCTGGGTTTCAGTTTTGTTGCTATACTTCAATGCCCCTCCAGTTTAATTACTCCAGAATTACCATGTGCTTAAGATGGGGCTGTTTTGCCTGATGGTTTTGTTCAGAGTCCTTTGTACTCACCTTTAGGCAATTCCTGTATAACTTCATATCAATGAAGTCATCTGTCTATTCCTCTAACCTTTCACCTGGCAAAAGACCTCTGTGACTTGTTACTTGATGCTTGTTACTGTTGTCTTGTCTCTGCCTCATTCTCGGATAAGTCCTGTGTCCAAGGATCTTAGAGTGTAGACATTCTCAGTGATCTTGTCCCTCATTGAGAGTAGAACATCCTAAATGGTCTGAGCCCAGTTCAGTTTCATAGCACTGCTCAAGTCATAGAATATTTTTCCCTTCCACAAACTCAAAAGGATCTTCATCTATACTCTGAGAAATGAGGGTTCTCTGCCCTTTCAACAACTGAAGTCTTTCATTACTTAGGAGAGAAGCCAGCAGGATTTTGTGTTTTTCCCTTGTGATTTTCCTTGCCCAGATCACTAAGAAAATTAGGATTTTACCAAAGGAAATGAAATCAGAATATTAAAGAGATACTTGGGGCTGGAATGATGGATCAGAAGTAGAGTGCTTGCCTGGCATGCATGAAGACCCGGATTCAAGCCCAAGAACTACTTATGCAACTAAGTGTCAGAAGAACAAAAACCAGTTGAAAAAAATAAATAAAATTAATTCCCTCTCTATCTTTCTCTTTGAAAAAAAGAAATTCTTGTACTCCCAAGTTTGTTATAGCGCTATTCACAATAATCAATATGTACAATCTTTTGTGTGTCTATAACAAATGAATGGATAAAAGAAATACGTTTTGTATATACAATGGAATATTATTCAGCCATAAAATAAGAATGAAATCCTGTCATTTTTGGCAAAATCAATGAGACTGAAGGATATCATGCTAAATGAAATAAGCCAGACACAGAAAGACAAATGCCACATGTTCTCTCTCATATAAGAAATTTTAAAATGTTGAATTCAAAGTAGAAGAGAATAGTGATTACTAGAGCTTAGAAAGGGTAGTAGAGAGGAGAGAGAATAAGTTAGAAAATAGGTAACAAAACGTAGTTAAAGAGGACCAAAATATAGTTTTACACAGTACAGTAAGGTCACTATACAATCACCTATTATATATTTTGTGGCAAACTAGAAGAAAGGACTATGAAGACTTCAAACATAGAGAAATGATAAGGAGATGAAAATGCTAATTACTTTGATTTAGTCATTACAGTTGAATACATGCATTGAGAAGGATTGCACGGTGTTTGAATAGAGGTGCTCAACACTCACCTATTCCACAAAGAAGAACCAAAACAATAGGTGTATAGCTTCATTTTGACCATGGGAAAATGCTGTCACCCATCAAGAGAGAGACTGGAGCCTTGTAAAACTCAGAAACCTCACACAAGAGCGTAAAAAGAGAGACAAAATATGCGAGCAACTGCCATCCTACTCCTGAGTCTTTGCAGGGGAAAGAGTGAGCAAGAGAGTCCCAGAAAAATCCATCAGCACAGATGCAAGCAATCCTAGCTACTAGAAAGTTTCACAGGCCTTATGGGCTCGTATCCTATTTAGGAGAGCAACCTGGAGTCTGCACAGTGGTTTTGCTTTAGAGAAGAAATTCATATAATATGCTCAAAAATCCCCAGAACTCTGGCTGCTGTGACCAGATTTCATCTTGAGAAAGGTGCTATTGTCTAAATTTATACTGCTTTTTGGGACAGAAACCCCTCCATGTTCCCATCTCTGGGATCCCAGACAGACATTCTATCACACTACGACAGAGGTTTGCAGCCACATGAACCCAACTTAGCCCACTAGATCTGCTGTGACCCTAGCACCCAAGTCCACTCAGTGCTCTGCATTATAGGAGATAAATGTTTAGGGGAATGGAGGGTACCACTGAAAAGCTGGGTCACTTGTCTTCTAGGACTATGGGTGTGGCCAGCTACATGTGGTCTCAGGTCAATACCGGGACTAAAAATAAGAACCCAAGCAGTCCCTGTGGTCACCCCCCATCCCATGCTGAGAGTGGGCATGCACTGCTGTCAGGACTAGGATCTAGCACCTTGATTTCCACCACCCTCCCACCATACTATGTCTGGATGCATGATGCTGGAGGGTTGGGTACGAGTTCAACAGAGCACTGAAGTTCCTGCTGCTGCCTCTCCCTGAGCAGTATGTGGGCCCGCCCAACTGCCCGGTCTGAAAGCAGGTCCTTCAGACCCTCTACCCCTGCTGGGGGGCTGCCAGTGCTAAAGCCCCATGCCAGTGCAGAGCTGCAGTAGGAGCTGCAGAGCTTCAGCAGTGGTGAGGAGACAAATTACTCAATGAGTGCCACCACTCCCATTGTTGGTGGCCACATACCCACTGTTGTGTGTACAGTGTGTACCTGAGCCATTAGAGTGTCCCCATTTCAGCATGGCCCTTAGAGACAGTGGGTTTCTTCAACTCCACCTGGTGTACGCTGTCCCCAAAGTCACTAATTACAGCTAAGGAACATTCTTTTCAGTTTTCAACTTCCTAATTGGAAACTGGATATTCCCAGGTGTACTTTTCATAAAATGTTGTTTTGTTTTCTTTTCTGCCTTGCAATTTTAGTGCATAAGCATTATAAAAAGTTTAGACCAGGGTGAAAGTTAGCTAATACTCATTTCACACAATTATGATTTCTTGAAGATTTTTTTCTGGTTCAGTTATACTCTTTAGAGAATAATGACTGTGAATTGAAGTAAGGAATTATAACTTTGACCCCAGGAGCACAATGCTAACACTGGTTAAGAATATGAACGTGAAAGGTATCATGAGGCATGGGGACAGGTTTCAACCTGATGAAACAGAACGAGCCTTCAGCAGGGACGACTACACACAACGTCAAAGTGTCAGCACTTGACACATCATTTCCTAGTTCTCTCTTCATCTGAAAGAAGAACTCTTTACTATTGTCTCTGCTGTTCCAGTATAGTGCTTGGCACGTAGTGGTCACTCCATGATAATTTGGTATATGAATAAATGAGTGAATGCGATAGTCCCTGCTTTTCTTGTGCAGGTAGTATTGAAGCCTCAAACTGGACTTTCTGTGGCCACAAAGGTGAATCGGAGCTTAACCCTAATTAAAAAAATAAAACAGTTACACCAAATTACATCTAGTCTGATAAACAGGTAGTTGTACTTCTGAAATAAGATTCATTTTGTTTGATAAACCGTATTTTCAATTTATTATTACTTTTGGATCTATCTCTACCAAAAGGAAGCAAATAAGAAAAATCAAATTTAGAAAACCAGTGGTGAAAGCATGAGAAAATGTCAGTTCCTAAACAAGAAGAATTTAATGGCTCAATTTGTCCAGTTCCTGAAAGACTCCATGACGAGTCATTACAAAAAACAAAACAAAACAAACAAACAAAAACCCCCAAAAAACTATCGTAATGAGTCTCATCAAATAGCTGCAAAAAATTGGACAGGATTTAATAGAAGGAAATAAAAGTCGTGGGGAAAAAATCTAGTTCTGTACGTACTTGTTCTTTATTGATAAGAAACTTAAAAAGATTTAGACAAGAGGAAACAGCAATGTGGGGAACCCAAGCTGGGCATCCATGACATGGCATTAGCCCTGGATAACTAAGTATATATTCATTTGTTCTGGAATATGTAATAATGTTTCCCCCTCAATTGTAACTATATATCATCTAATAAATAATAAATTAAAAAAAGAAAATAATTTCCAATACTATTTTGTTGTTTCATGTTTTACGGTCAATAAAATATATATTTATCCTGTTTTTTAAAAAAAGATTTAGACAAGAGAGAAGTCAACGTATCTGAGAACTATCATAGAAGGCTTTGATCATAGGATTTATCAAACATTTTGACCGGCCTAAGAATGCCCAAGAAAAGCTTACCCATCAACCCGCATTCATTACCCTTTCTCTATGTATCCTACCTCTTGAAATCTAAAACATTCTCTAACAAGATGTGTTTCAGTCCAGATTATTTTTCACTGTGGAAAAATGCCCAATTTCTGTGCAACCACTGTTCTCGGCTATCATGGTCAGATTTTGTTGCCCTGGCAACTTCACAAGATAAAATATGCTGTTGTGGCCACCCATGATGTCACAGCAGATGGCACTGTCCTGGCATAGTCAAATGCTTGCTCTCCAGACTTGCTATTTGGACTGTCTTAGTGACACTACTCACAGAAAGAACTATACAATATCTATTTTAATTGTGGTACCCTTTGAAGCACTAGATTTCCAATACAGTTTAGATCTGAAACGTTCCCCGAAGTTTCGTGTTGAAGGCTTAGTCCACAATGCAACTGTGTTCAGAGGTGGGCTTTGGGGAAATTATTGGAACATGAGATCTTTAAACTCATCACTGCATTAATGAATTCTATGGATGAATAATTTCAATCACCTACTGGGAGGTGGTGGAGACTGTAGGCTGCTGGGGCATGGTTGGAGGCAGTAGGTCACTGGGGCCATGACCCTGGAGACTATACCCCATCCCTGGCCATTCCTCTCTTACTTGTCTGTTTATTTGCTCTCTGGTTCCTGGATGTCCTGAGTTGAGCGGCTTTCCTCTGCCACACTCTTCTGCCACCATGTTCTGCCTTGGCTCAGGCCCAAAGCAATGGTGTCAGCCGACCACAGACTGAAGCCTCTGAAACTGTGAGCCAAAATAAATCTTTCCTTCTTTGTCTCTCTTGGGTATTTATCACAGCAATGAAAAGCTGACACATTCTTCCTTCATTCCAATCAACATGTAGGTATTCCTGGGTTCCTGCAGTCGATGCTGTTTATTGTATACACAATATCCATTGCCTTCTCCCTCTCTTCTCTTTTGTGTAGGGATACACACTTCACCACAAACTGACAGCCATATCT
>PVKS010024562.1:0-30816 GCA_004027875.1 Aplodontia rufa | reverse complement strand
TATAAGAATTATGTCACTGTTTTGGGGTTTTTTAGGAACTATATAGGACCCAGAAGAAAGGCAAGGGATCAGGGAACAGGAGGAGGGAGGTAGAGGGGTGTGGGGGGATATTGAACAAATTGTATGGCTGATTTGTGTGCATCTAGGAATATGTGACAACTAATCCCTTCATTATATAAAATTACAATGCACTAATAAAAATCTGTGTATATATATGTGTGTGTGTGTATATATACATATATATATATGTACAGGGAATTTAGGTAGACTATAAATAAATAATTCTTAGGAAAACAATGATATTATTTCTTTGGAAGTTTTTAGTTTTCTGCAAAACTTAATGAGAATATTCCAATAATGAGAATAAGCTTGAAATTTACAAAATTTATCTTGGAAATAAGTCCATCTTGGTGTGGATCAAGAGCTCAAATGAAATTAGATTTGTAAACATTTTGAGTTTTGTGCCAGTCCACACAGTGGAAAATTGGATACTCAGAACCCAGTCCACATGTGTAGGGTATAGGCATGCCTTTACTCATGGATTACTAGAGAAAAGAGAGGGGATGTGATAAACTGTGAATGAGGGGAATATAAAGGCTGTCTTAGGGAATTTCTGATTCAGGAAGCACAAAGAAACTTTAGAATAGTGAGATATTTAGAAATAGCATGCAGGTATAAAGTGGAAGATTTCTGGTGGGAACTGACTGGTGGAAATATGTTCATCTCAGTGGGGACAGTTGAGTTCTTTAACAAAATTCAGGAAATTCCTGAATTTAGGGTTTAAGAAACCTCCAAGAAAACCATTTTGATTGAAAATTGATTAAAATTGGTGCCCAGACAACTTTGGTTTATAATATGATCCAAGCAATCATACAGGACAGGATGATACATAAAAGCTATATACATGTTACATATATATATGTTATATATATATATTCAAAATATTAGCAACAGTTGTCTTTAAATGATGATATCATAGAAAATTTTCAATTTCTTCTTTTGTGCTTCTTTGTATCTTCTAAGTTTTGTGAGTTGAGCTAACCAATTTTGTAATTAGACAAGTACCAGCGAACTCTGTTTTGGAAATAAATTTAATGATTTTTTTATACTATCTATGCAGGGGACCTGGGAAATTATCGAATATGACTTGGTGTGCTACCAAAATTATATCAATTCAATAAGAATATAGGTGATACCATGCTCCTCTCGAGATCTAAATGGCTGTATAGCAGCCTTGATTTTTAAAGCTGTTGAGTGATAGTATGTCTGAGATGGAACTAGAGCAGAAGAGATCCATAGCCATACTAGATTTTTCTGTGCTTTCTCTCTTCTTCATTATTTTTCTTCCAGGGGTTTAAGAGGATTGATTTTGCCTCACCATTGTGACAATAGCAGTGCATCCCCTTTCCCTGAGTCATAGGATCCAAAGTTTCAAGGGAGGGTGGCCTGAAATGCCTTCAATTGCTTTCCACTTCTTTGTCAAAAAGGGACTTCCAATGGGAAATGAAAAGAAAAAACAAACCAGACATTTAGAAACAGACATGCTTTAAGGGAAAGCTTTCTATCTTAATCCTGAAATCAGATCTTGGCATACTACAGTACCCACATAAATTCAGCATTGTTGGTGAGGGTCCGCAGGAAATGTTAGGATTTTGGCAATTCTTGACTATTCAGTTTTGTAACTGTGTTTTTTGCCCTCTTTGGAATTTTTGCTTTCTTAAAAGAAAACATAATTAAAGAGCCCTAGTATCTGATATTAATGAACAACTGGATGATATGACAATGAATGAGTTTATGCGAAGGGCTTCAACGAATCTGGCAAGAATCTGGTGGAAAACTTTGCAATTTTTAAATTAGTAGATTTTTATTCCATACAGTTTAATAGGAACATTTGACCCATATACTTGAAATATTAGATGAAGTGATTGTTCAAATGCTTGTTCAGTTTCCCTTAACTAAGATCCAATTAAAGAATGGCATACAGTGTCTGTCTTTTTTTTTTTTTAAGAGAGAGGGATAGTGAGAAAGAGAGAGAGAGAATTAATTTTATTTAGTTTTTCATGTGACTTTCATTGCTCTGAGACTTTGTTGTGTACAGGGTGCTGGAGGTTTGAACTCATGTACTCATGCATGCCAGGCATGCTCCATAATTGCTGAGCCATTCCTCTAGCCCCTGTTGGTTTTTTTTTTTTTTTCCTTGTCCTTGAGTGGCAATAGTGACATGTAAATAACTTGTCAAAGTGTATTTTCTTTTTTATTCTACTCTTTCTTTTTCATTTCTAGGTCTCTGGAATCCTTATAGTTCTGGAGGTATTATACAATACCCCTCTCCCCCACTGAAAGCACAGAGACCCCTCAAACCCTGCCTTCTTTCTATAGCTTTTATACCTTTCTTCTAAACTTTCTTTCTTTCTTTTTTTTTTTTTGTTTTAATAGAGGGACAGTGAGAGAGAAAGACACAGAGAGAGAGAGAATCAATTTTACTTTTTTCATGTGGCTTTTGTTGCTTCAAAACTTCATTGTGTATGTAAGTGCTGGGGTTTGAACTCATGTACTTGAGCATGCCGGGCAAGCACTGAAACTGCTGAGCCACTGCTTCAGCTCCTCTAACTTTCCTCTTAAGGGGTTTAGAACCTGGGAATCTTAGAAAGTTAGCCCTTTGAATCATTTTTGTATTTTGTAGAGTTTGTCAGAAACATGCTTTCAACTCAGAACTCCAACCTCCCCAGGGCAATTCTCAGTACAGAGCCTGGGAGCTGAATGACAACATCCCTGGGGTCTGTATCAGTCACAACAGCATGCTTCTTAGGTGGAGTAAGACTTAGAGCCTTTGGTTTAACAGTTGATTATCTCCTTCTAAGCTGTTATAATGTACAAGAATGATGTCTCCCAGTCTCAACCCATGAAGAAGAGAGGAATGATACAGAGTCCAGTGAACAACCAAGTATGTTCTAGTTCAGGTTATTTTCTCTTGTCACAGATGCTCTGTTAAATCCTTCAAAGACTTCGGGGAAGGGCATGCAATAACCCTTTCTGCAGAGAAGAGGGAGGGGAAGAGGGGGCTTCTGTTGATGGATATAACTTCTCCTCCCCTTCTACCTGCTTAATCTCCAAGTGATGATCTTACTCACTTGTATTTCATTGCTTAAGAGATTCACATGTATCACACACATCAATGGAGTGATAGTAAGTGGAAAGGGTGGAGACAGAGTCAGAGATGTGGAGGCCTTGCCAATAAGGTTGAGGTGTATCTTAGAGGTATGCCTTAATCTTTCAGACTAGGGACTACCCAGTAGCTACTCTGAGTTCAGTTTTGTTTCACCTGAAATCTAAATAGCAGTGGCAATATTTGTTAGATCCTAAAATAGGTTACCAACACTATAGGGGTTCCTTGTCTTTTTAAAATGTCACAATCTTAAATCATACCTACTGATGCTTGCCTTCCTGAGGCTTTTCAGTCCCTCAAGTGTGTGCAGATTTCATTGTGGTTAATTTGTTTTCCAGCTTTCATGTAAAACTACCCACTGCCTTTTCACCTGCCAGGGTGCTGTTCGAACATGTAAAGGCAGGTGAGTTGAAGGAGGTTATTTATTTCCACCAGTTAGAAAACAGCATACATTGCTTCTAAGAATGCCATACACATTTTTTTTAAAAAAGGAAATGCCAAAAGATGTCATTTTCCTCCATAGAACAATTTGATTCATTAAAGAGCTGAGAACTCTTCTGCCAGAAAATCAATTTTCTAGTAAGACCTCAGCCTGGGATATGGCAGATTGGTTTTTCCAAGAAATCAAAGACAGAAGATAAAGAGGAAGAACATATCAGTGTCCACTGAGATTTTTATTTTTGGTGTTTCTAAACTCAATGTGTTCTGTCCTTCTCTGTGCATGGACATCCCTAATGCGGAGACTCTTGCATCTAAAAATATTCTGGTGGTGTTTTTTAAATACTCCTAAAACAAATACCTTCATAGAACTTTTGAAATAATTGGATTGGCATGCCAAAAAACCAGAACTGGAAGACCTGTTTAAAACACACTTTTTGGTGATGGTTGGAAGAAGGGCTCTAGATCTGGCAAATGTTTATTATTGTGTCCTCTTGAAAGCTGTGTAATTCTGAGAACTCTAAATTGACGATAAGGAAGTCATATTTAGAATTTCTCTGAGGACTAAACTAGAGGACATTCATCTAAATATACATTTCTAAGAGTAAGGGTTTAGATTGTAGAAATAAGGTTTTACAGAGAAAGTTGGTGGAAGCAAATAAAACCGGTGTGGGGGTGGGGGATGGCAAGGAAATACAGAGCTCTTAAGGACAGGAGCCAAGCATCCACAGACTAGATCTGAGACCAACGTGTACCCATGTTGCAAATGAAATGAAATGAGCAATGCCAGCTGCAGAGGGACCAAGGCAGGCCGGGTGCTGTCTGGTTGTGGGGCGAGCAGGGCGCCTGGCAGAGTTGTTCAGGCTCCAGATAACCCGGGCGGTGGAAGGGAGGGACTCTTGCCCGCCTCCCCGGTAGTACAGCGGCGGCCTGAGTCTTCTGAAGCTGCCAGTTGCCAAATGAAATCTGAAACCCCGGGCTGCGTCTAAGGGTTGGCCCCACTCAGTTGTTCCAGCCTCTTGTACTGTATATTTACACATTCGCACACAATCACTCTTTCTAACTTCTGGGACGACTCTTTGCGCAACTGCTAGGATTTCTCAAGCGCATGTGGCTACTCAGCCCAGCTCGGGGTGAAAACCAGCTGGGGTCAGGAGGATCTGGGAGGCGAGCGGAGCTGTCAAGGCTGCCGCCCGGACCAGAGGGGAGGGAGGCGCCGGCGGACGGGGGAAACCCCTCCAACTTTCCACCGCAGCTGCAGCTCTTTCGGCCGCCGCGCATTTCCTACGAAACCAAGGCTGCCGGGCCACCGAGTGAAAGGGGCTCGACATTTCCCCTTGCTGTGGGAAATAAGGGAACCTCGCCACCTCTTTTTCTCTTTTCCTTTTCTTTCCACTAAACCTGGGAGACTCGTCCATTGGAGCAGCCACCATCCGGAATCTGTCGTCTGGCGCGCCCCTGAAGGTAGGTGACGCGGCCGCGGGGGAGTGCGCGGAGCCCCGCGGGAGGGTGGGACGCAGCTGCAGGCGACAGGGGAGGGGGTAGCTGGGAGCCAGGCGGGATCGCAGGAATCCGGTGCTGGTGCAGTGAGTGTGTGTGAGTGCGTGTGCGGCGGCGGGCGGGGGAACAGCAAGCCGGCAATGTGTGTTTCTGGCTTACAAAATAGATGGCATTAATAAAAACTCTGCGTGCAGTTCGCCATCCATCCTCCCCTTCCCCCTTGTCTGTTTCTGGTAGTGTCTTATGCGTTTCATAGATAACAGCTATACAGAGGTAGTTTTCAATAAATGTTTCTTTTCTTTTTTTTTTAAACATAGAGTGTTAGGGAATTTTTGGTGATTTTTAAGTCACTCAAAGGTTTTTAGATTGTTTTTTAAAAGGTCGTATTTTAAGGAAGTATCATCCAATATCAAGGATAAATATGTAATATGTTCTCAGTTTTTAAAAATACTTTAGATTGAATTTCTTTTATAAGTCCCCAAATAGAAGGGAGGATTATGTTACTCTGAATTCTTTAGAGAGATTAGGTTTTCAATATCAATACTAAGAATCCCAGTTCCCTGGTTGTCTATATCTTTTTTAATTCATTTGAATTAAATATCATCTCCAAGCAATTTTTGTTTCCATCATACTTTATTTTCTTACTCCTTTTTTATCTTCAAGACATCGTTTTATCTCATTCCAAAAGAAAATAAATAAAAAAAAAGAAAAGAAATAAAGAGAGATTTGTAAAACATAAAAGTAAAGGGCTTGGTTATCTGCAATAAGACAATATGTGGTGCTATGTCTACTAGTAACAAATAGAAAATTGAAATTCAGGGATGTTTGCAGAAGAGTTTAAGAGAGTTGCTCAATCACTGAGAAGATGGACAAAGTCAATTCAATCTGTTCCCTCATTCCAATTAGAACTCAAAACTAGCCCTTAAGGGCACATTGGTATTGAACCAGGCATCATAAAACAGAACACACCGAATTAATGTAGTAGAAAAGCCAGAAAACAAGAATAAAGCTCCATTAGAATTGTTAAGATCTTGTTCTTCCTCTTAAATTTCTTAATATTTCTTCTTCTCTAGGAATATTTAAAGTCCTAAGAAAGCCCTAATATTTAAAGTCCTAAGAAATTATAAAGCACCCCTTTTCATCTCCCTTGCCTTCCTGACCTTTGGATAGCACCTGAAAGTGTGTTCTCTCTAGAGTCATTACTGAGCTATCAGAGATTTCACCTTAGACACCTTGGACGACTGAGATGTTGACAGAACTCTAAAATATATAGCATCCTCTTACCACTAAAATAAACAACATCGTCTTACCATACAGACAAGGGATGTTTTTGCTGGAAGAACTTTTAAGTGGGAATAAGGAATAAACTGTGAATTTTTAGATCTGGAATATACAGCTAGTGTAATACTAGGAAAGAGAATGTTTCCTATGAAAATTTTTTTTTTTTCTGCATGTGAATCAGGCTGTCGACCTTCAACTATATTACTACACCTGGTTTAATGACTTCATCACATGGGTTTGGATTTGAGATGAGTATGCTTTCTTTGTAATATTCTTTTGGGTTCTATATACTGTGATTCTTAACTATTTTGAAAATACAAACCTAACAGTAAGTGAGAAAATTAAGCTTTTTAAGAAAGAAGTAAAATTTCACGGCAGAATAATTAGCAATACATCTTTCCAGATAAGAATTCAGTGTAAAAATAATTTTGGATGAAATCCCTTCAGCTTTTGCCTGAGATAGTAAAGGCAGGGCTCTTGGAGCTTTCATGGATCATGGTTTTATTTCCTGTATGATCTTGGACTCTCCAGGATGCAGGGTGGGGGTGGGTTGGCAGGGTGAGGAATGTGCAGCAGGTGGTAATAAGTAGTTGAGTAGTTTGAGTCTGATTACTTTGTTGCTCAGCCAAGTAGTGTTTACCAACAGTGCTCTGAAGAGTCACACTGTGACCTACTGGCCCACTGAAGAGTGTTTTCTTTCTGGCTCTGTTAGTGTTAGGCTTGGCTTTGCAGCACTGAAAGCAGCAGCCCTGGACATGCATTTGTTTCCTGTTGTTGGTGTGAGCTGGGCTGCAACATCTTATTTACGTGTGATTATTTCCCTTTGGGGTGTTCAGGACAGCGGCGAACAATGCGGATTCCTTCTTTCTGCCATGTTTTGATATTTGGTAAAGGTGAATGTTTTGGAAAAGTAAGATGGGGGTGGTGAGCAGAGCCTTCCAGTAGGAAGAACTGCCACCCAGTTGGGCAGCATGGGCTTGATGATAGCCAGAACTTTAGGCATCTGTTCTACAAAAATCACATTGTACTGAAAAAAAAAAAAAAAAGAAAATTTTCAATGAAGAGATGCCTGT
This sequence comes from Aplodontia rufa, assembly GCA_004027875.1. Lineage (NCBI taxonomy): Eukaryota > Metazoa > Chordata > Mammalia > Rodentia > Aplodontiidae > Aplodontia > Aplodontia rufa. Next base: position 23,358 of record PVKS010024562.1, on the reverse strand, counting down.
TTACTCTTAAAGCCATGTTTAAAGGACTATTATTTCTCCCAGATGGAGAAAGGTATTTAAAAATAAAATTGTAAATGGTCCACCTAGCCAGGAAATTAATGCTGTTCATTCAAGGAGCCAGAGGCTACATTGAGTCTCACAATGGTAACCCATCTGTCTTAGCTCTATGAACTAAAACTTTACAAGACTCTGCTGGTTGCAGCAGCTAAATTCAAGCACATTTGGAAGTGGAAGGATTAGTGTGAAGAGTAGAGGCTATTCAGTGGTTACTGTGTACATGTGTGTTTTTTAAGCAGCATCTACAGTCTCCTGTGGCATTGCTATAATAATTGCATGAATTTCAGATCTGATTGTGTATGTTCCTTATTCGAAAACCATTGTTGGATACTACTGACTTACAATATTAACTCTAAACCCTTTAGAATGTTCTATAAAAGCTCTTTTTAGCTTTCTTTTAGCTTCCTTTTTAGCTTCATTTTCCTATACAAGGTCTCACTACTGTCCACACATCTGTTCATGGATTTGTTCTTCCACAATCCCACCTTTCCTGGAAAGCCCGTCTTGATTCTTGGTGGCACACTTCAAATGAAACTTCCTTTGGGAAAATTTACCCAATCCCATGCAGGAAGAATTCTCAATTTTGCCTTGTTTGCTTCCATATGTTTTGATCATACTTTGAATAATGACAGTAATGTATCACTTAAATGATGGGGATGCATTCTGAGAAACATTTCATTAGGCGATTTTACTGTTGTGTGAATGTGACAGAGTGTACTTACACAAATGTAGATGATGTAGCTTACAACACATCTAGACTGTGTTATGACCTTATAGGACCTCCATCCTCTATGCTGTGTGTGGAGGACTGAATTTTTATGCAGAATAAGATTGTACTTTAATAGTTGTTAAGTGTCTCTTCCCACTTCCCAAATACTGTGAGTTCTTTATGGAGTATATTGTTGGCAGGGAAAACACCTGTATTTAAGTGCCCAGACCAAAATATGAAGCATAGTAGGTTTCGTTAACAAATGATCAAAGTAGTAAATGAATGAAGTACTGATGGATTCCAATTTATGCAGATATTTTTGACCCAACAGACATTTTGAAAAATGTATATTTGGACTCTGGGTTCATTTTCCAAATCTATCAAGGCTGGGAAACACAATTTACATTCTAGACCATCCCACACATGCCTATTTAATCCCTACAATAGATGAAATATTGTGCTTTTATAATTCTAAAGCCAAACAGAACATAAACTACGGTGGAATCATCTTTTTTCCTTTGGAAATCACAAAATGCATTTGAGTTTAAAGATAACAGAAACAGTTACAATAGATGTACATTTTCCACAATCTTTAATATTATATTATAAAATCTGTGATCAAATCCTAGTGGGAGGTCCTGGATTTTTCTGTGAATACAATTAATTAGGTTAAAATTGGTTATACTGCCCATGGGATGTGCAATAGTCTTGATTAATCGAACAAATTGAAATACTAATTTTGGCTATTTAATAATTATCTTGAGTACTAGTGTTTGAGAGAAATCAGGGAGAATATGGGGATGGATGTAGAGGAAGAAATATAGAGGACCACTTTCTGTCATGTTACCAATTCTTTGTTATATTGATTTTCTTTTCATTTCATTTGAGCATTGACAGAAATCCAAAGATTTTTCCTCAAAATAATTTATCTTTGTCTACAGTTGTTTTTTGCTGCCTAATATGTAGAAAGAGGGGTATACTTCATTTGATCCAAAATACCAATGGGCTTATTTCATTGTCAGGTCATTGTTACTCTGTTACTTGAACACCTGCTGTTTGGCACATGGATAATATTTCAATCTATAAGGCTTCAAATTTGTGTGTCAGGTTCTAGTCAGGGACCTTCAGTTCAAGTTACTCCTTCAGCATCTTTGGAAAGCCTTGAAGTACAGCTATTAATATTTAAGAGTAATAATCCCACCACTTATTTTTCTAAGTTTTCAAAGCTCTCTATCTGTATCTAATAATGTAACCTGAAATTTACCTATTCTGCTCACACTACAAGACAATTTCGTTAAAATGTCTTCATTATGCTATGCTTTCATATGATATTCTCTCTTTGTAATAGAAAGGGGATGGCTTCATGGGCCATGTATTAGCATTTTTTATTTATTTTACTCTTCTTTGTTTAAGGATTTACATGAAGAATTCATCTTGCTCTTCATTGCTAGAAATTTTAAAAAAAAGAGTGTCTTTTCTGATTAACTACTATTTCTTCTGTCAAGAGAGTCTAGGAATTCACTATTTCTCCTTTTGGTTTGATATCCAAGAAGCTGAGAACTAAACTTGTTGCTCAGCTGCTCCCTGGTCAACTTTCCCTTAATAAGTGGTTTGAATGCGCTTATCCTTAATTTAATGCACCTATGATACCCATACCATTTAATTAAGCTAATTTTCTCTCTATGGGAATAGATTAAATTCCTCACTATGTATTTTTTTTAACTCTGTTTCAACATTAGATTAAATATTTATAAATTTCTATTCCAGGTCATTTTATGTGATACTTGAAACATTCTAGGTACCATTATATGTTTCCTGATAGAAACAATGGCTTTGCCCCCAAATGTTGCACATCTTTGAAAACTTAGAGACAAACCATGTTTTAGTACCTTGAAGTAGATACTTAAGGCCAATCATGGGATTTCTTTTGATATGTGTATCACAAATGTATAGAAGATTTCCCTTGGAGATGTCTCTGAGAAATGGAAGAGAAAAACCTTCTTCTTAAAAATAAAGCATATCAATAAATTAAGGCTTATGGAATTGCAACTGGGGCTGTCTTCTTCTTGTCAAATTGAACCTTCACAAAACAAAATAAAGTTTCAAATTCCTGTCGGTGGGGGAAGGACTGCTCTTATTTTGTCTTGAATTTTTTTTCTGTCTTTGAATTTTCCAGATTCTCAGAATGATGATCATTCTAATGAATTGAGTACCTACTAAGTATCAAGCACTCCATGAAATGTTTTTGCACATATTATTCCTAATTATAGACGTTATTTGAATTAATAATTCTAGAAGTAATCTCTATTACATATAATTTAAGTATTTATTATTTTTACTATGTGGCTGTTTTAGGCTTCGAGAGGTAAAGAAGGTTACACAAGGTAATATGGTTAGTAAGCAATACAGACTTGGGAATCAAAGTCATATTTATGTGAATCCAAACTTCCTGACATTTCTACTAGTTCTCCTCCCTCTCAGTGCTTTTCAATTATGAATTTCAGACTCATAGTCTATGTGTTTCTTGGATTTGACATATAGTACACACCCTGGTCTCACAGGATTTCCATGAATTAGCCTGGGGCCCCCTCGCAGTCCTTTTATATGCTAGCATTTTTGTGGTATTAAGTTGGGACTCTTGGGATGAGTTACCACTATCACAGTTCTCCTGTTAGAAAAAAGGCTACATCCACTGGGCTACTCAGTGACTGAGTTCATCTATAGTGATCAGCCTGACCAGAATGTTTTCTGGCAAAATGTTAGCAGGAAATGTCTTTTCCATGGAGATTTATAATCTGTGCTCATTGCTTAATTTCCAGACATGGGAACTAATGCCCAGGAAGACGGTGAGCAATGACAGGAGGCATAGGAAAAATGAGGCAAGAGGCCCCCCATTGTCAGACTAGAGACACAACTTGGGAAAACTGAGGTAGAGCTGGAAAGAATTTCTTCTTTAGCAATAGCAACTGGGAAGGGAAGATAAAGGGGAAAGAGGCAATGTATGATGTAACAATTAAGAATTCAGTCTCTAATAATAGATAATACTTATTGAAGCCCTAGTCTGTGGTAATTCTGCTCGTTAAGGGTTATCTTATTTGATCCTCACAGATTCCACATAGGCTTTATTATTATATTGCATTTAAGGATGGGAAAACTGAAAGTCAGAGAATTAGTACCTTGCTACAAATCACACAACCATTAAATGCTAGTTCTGAGATTCAAAGTAAAATATTTACTCCAAGGGAGCAACCTTTTCCATTACACTCCTGAAGTTCCTACCTGGCTATGATAAGCTTCACCCTTGGGTAAGACACTGTAATAAACTTGAACTATAGTTTTCCTCTCTGTAAATATGAGCATTTATTAATACCTACTTCAGAGCATTATGATACATCTTTAATTTATAAAGTATGTGATGCATGGAAAAACCTGGATGGGTGCCTGGTATCTGATAGATATGAATTCAAGTCAATAATTAGTATAATTACATTAAATGATGAACAAAGAGAATCCCGAGTAGTATTAAATTAAATAGTAGTAATAAATTAAAATATTTATTTTAATTGCAAGTCTTGATCTATTAATGGTTCTAAAATCAAATCAGTGGTTTGTAACCAAAATTTCTGCTTTAATGAAATGAAATAGAATAAGGTGGAATAGAATAGAAAACAAATGAGGGTGTGTTGTGTGTAGCAAAAGAGTTTCATTATATTTGGATTTAGGTTGTGTGAATCTTGAACAATGTTAAAATGAAAAATATATTTATGATTATTGATGTATTAAAAATTGGTTTAAAAAATCCTTTAATCCTTTAAGACAGCAATTCTCAAATGTGGCATCAGTACCAACAGCATTGGTTTCACCCTAAAAATGCAGATTACTAGGTCCTACCTGGGAACAGCATTTTAGTTTAACAAGATCTTCTGATGACTCTGATACACACTGAAGTTTAAGGACCATTTATTATTGGAAGGTAGCACTTGGAAATCATGAAGAAGCTAGATAAAGGTACATCTAATATGTAAAAGTGTTTTAAAGTACATGTTGACATTGCATTGAGAAAATTTGAATTTTTTACAGAATATTGTGCAGTGTTCATGTGACTTTGATTTTGTGTAGTTGTTTCCCCTTATCTTTCTGTGTTGCCTACACACAGTGCAGGTGGGTAAGTTATTTGTAGAAGGACATTAAATAATTAGATTGTATACTATTTCTTAGAAATGAAAAATAAAAATGTTTTTTGTGTGTAACTCTGAGCACTGAGACTCTAAATTGTACTAAATTTGCAATATTTTTTCCACGTTTTTTGTTGGTACAGTATAGTTGTACATAATGATGGAATTTGTTGTTACATATTAAGACATGCATACAATATAAAAATATAATTTGGCCTATATCCCTCCCCTAAATTTGCAACATTTTAATGCCAGTAGTCCTGATGCCTACACAGTTGTAAAATTAGAAATTAAGAAATAATACAAACTATAATGAATATTTTATTAATTAAATATTTATTTTGAAAAGATTAAGTAGATAGGATGTTGGCAATCCAGTTCATTCAATAATAATGATTAAAAACACTTTTTGATAAAATTGAAAGTAATACACTGAGACATCTCCCCCAGAGAAAATAATGAATGCATGTGAGATACATAAAGATTGTATTTGATTATTCTAAATGCATAATATTGTGTTGGCTTGTGTCTGTTCATTGCATGTGGTGTCTGTTACCAAACTCTTTGGTTTATGGTTGGCAGGTGTGTTTCCTTTAAGGCTTGAAAATATCCTGTTAGAAAACAGAGCATCCAGATCCACTGGAAAAGATTAGAAGACGTCCTTTTTCATTTAATAAAAATCTACCTAGATTTTTTAAAAAGTAACCTCTTAATATATAAATATTAAGTTTTCTAAAAGTTCTTATTATTGTATCAAATATTTTTAAGGACAAAGGTGACAGTTGAAACGCGTTACAGGGGTAAGACTGTCTTGTACCTTCTAGTTCACTGGAGATAAAATTTCGTATTTAAACCATTGCTTGAGGGATGTTTTAGAGACTCATTTCTTTATTTTACATGTTGTGGTTGGAGAAGGGTGGGAAGGGCATGGGGAAGGAGCCAGGAGGATGTGGACTCTAATCTTACTTGTGGTATTCATTAGCATCTGTAAACTCAGCAAATCACTTAGGTTTTCTGGACTTCAGTCTGTAAAGTAAGGAGTTGCAGTATATACTAAGATGGTTCCAGCACTGACAAAGTCTGTGTTGCCAAATGCAAGTGTGTTCCTTTGAGCAATTTTGATAACAGTGAGGCAATGTGAATGCATTTGGCAGGGATCTGAAAAATGGCTGTTTGGATTTTATAGCATGGGGATCTAGATGGTGTGTATATAATAGTATAAAACACAGCTTGACTTTTCCTTGACAAATGTCGTGTGCCAGTAGGTTAGTTTTATCAGCTGTGGGTTTGGAGGGATAGTGATTCAACCCACAAGGGGGAACTTGGAAGTGTCTAAGGGTGTTTGGGGTTGTTACAATGATTGTTCAAAGCTGCTGGCCTTTTCTGTTCAGGAGTCAAGAATCCCACATGTCTCACAATGTGTGTGTGATGATCCCTCACTACCAAGAATTTTCCCTCTCCAAATCCCAAGAGTATCTCCATTGAGAAGCTAAAACACTGAGTTTTGTATTTTATAAAATCAACTGGGAAATTGGAATGCTTTCTGCTGTTTCAGTAACACAAGTACAAACAATATCTATTCTTAGATGACAACTGGTGTTTATGATGCTTGGGAGAGAAGATTCTCCAGCTCTCAGCACTATATATTGACTATGCAGTAAGAAAAGCAGTGAAAACCTTGGCTCTCTTAATACGATGAGCAAATATAACTTGAAGACATATTAGGTATAGTTCCTTTGAGAAATTACTGATTTCCTGATGACAGCCACATTTTTAATGAAACAGCTTACAGGGATTCCCATCCAATGTAAATAGACATTTCCTGTATTCATTTACATGCTATGATTAAAGCATTAGATGCATAGATTCTCTTCTCTGCAATAAGAAATACCATATGCTTCACTGTTCTCTGCATAATGCTGAGTGACATGAGCACTTGCTGCCTTTCCTCTGGCCTCCTGCATGTGTGTTGGCCTGGTACAGTCTGGGTCAGGCCAAAGAAAGCACCCCTTCAGAAGAAGTGAAGCCACTCAGCCAGGGCCTTTTCAACAGTCTCTACAATGTTTCCAGATTTGGGGTGAAATTTGCTTTGGAATCATGTAAATCTCAGGTCGTTTTCTTACCTTCTTTTCTCCTTTCTTCTTACATTTGTCGGGTTCTTGTTCTGCTGCTGTGTATATTATTGAATTACTGCTGCTATCCAGCTCTCAGACACCAGACACCATGGGTATAAAAGCTGTTGTATGGATAAAACCGTTGCCTAGCAAACTGAAGCCAACTTGATGTTTTCCAGAGTGAAAGGGAACTCCTGTTTCCCCTTTTTTGGTGAATCTGGGTCTCAACACCTTTGCAGAGGAGGGGTAAGGGAGGTAGAATCCAAGTATGTGACCTCTCTTTTTCTATGCACTAGATACAAATGTAGGTTAAATGGAAGGTCAGAATTACAGAATTAAACATAAAAAAAGCCTTTTGGATGATCTTTCATGGCATTTTATATGCGAGGCCAGGAGAAGAACCCCATACCAAACTAAAAGTTACATGTCACATTCCCCTTAAAGTATGGACTTCAGAACAAAAGCCTACTTACAAGACGACTAATACCATCTGCTTCAAGTCTTCCAGTATGGAAGATGAGTCCAAAGCGATTTAGGCAATTTATCCAAGGACACCTAGTCAGGAACAAGCACACCAGTTCTTGATTTTTGATAACTGGCTTGTTCCTTAGAGCCTTTCTTACCTGGGGTTCCTGAGAGAATTAAAGTTCAGTACTCTCGTAAGACATCCAGTGTCTGTAACAAATGGCTTTCTCTGCTATGCAACTGGAACTAGGGCACTTACTGGTTGTGTACCACCTTTGGCAAGGTAAGCAGAGTCATTCATATGATTTTTGTGCTCCTGAGGGGTCCCCAAACTTTATCCTAGGAGCCCAATTGAACAGATTAAATCTGGATTTTTACCTAAACCCTATGGTTTAAATATGTTATCTTTCTTTTTCTTTTCTTTCTCTACCTTTCTTCCTTTCCTTTTTTATTCTTTTTCAATAAAGAATAGGAAAACTGACATTCTTCTAGGGTGGTTAGCTTAATTGCAGCTAACTTTAAAGTTTTTGGTTGTTTAAAAAATATTGTTATTTGTGTAATTTATATATCATTGTCAAGTACAACCTTACAGAACTTAAATTTGTGTTTTGACTTTTTAGTTAAATCTATTATTATTTAATAGTAAATAAAATGGTTGTGCATTATTTAGCTTAGTAATATGCATTAAGTATACCAATGTCAATTTTTATTGTTGTATTAATATCATTAAATCTATACATGTATTAGAATAATGTTTTTGCTATTAATTTTCAAATATAATTCAAACCTAAAATTGTGACCCTTGAGCAGATATTTAAATTTGCTTTATTCACTAGGATGGAATTTTTTTTAACTATAATTAGTAGCATTACCTTTACAATTATTTCCTGAAAGTATATTAGTTTAAATTGGTGCACACTATGCATAATTTCTTACTCTCAATTCATAAAATTCATACAAGTACAGTTTAATCCTAAGAATGGAATAATTTTAAAGCAGTATATTTTAGGGAGAATATATGTGATTACACATAATTTGGTCAATAAACTTATAGCTTTATTTTATTTTTCTAAGGAATTATACTTCTTAAGATTCTTTTTAATGGGCATGTAATAATTGTATGTATTTATGGGGTAAATGTTTAATTTTTAAAAAGAACAAGCAAAGCTGTAGCTAATTCTTTATTTAATTTTTTTTATTTTTATTTTTATTTTTTCAGAAAAAAGAGTACACAAAACTTATTACGAGCCTAAGGGATGGGGGTATTAGATTCCACTAATATCTTTTTGTGTGTGTGTATGCCAGGGATTCAGCCCAGGGGCGCTTAACCACTGAACCACATCCCCTGCCCCCTTTTTTATATTTTTTTTTGAGACAGGGTCTAAGTTACTTATGCCCTTGCTAAGTTACTGAGTTTGAACTGCTGCCTCAGCCTCCAGAGCTGCTGGGATTATACCATGACCGACTCCACTACCTTTAAAAGCCTTTGTTACTAAACTCAGCTGAAAACTCTTCTATGTTGATATAAAAAATGCAGCGTAGTGTTTTCCATTTGGGGTTATATTGTTAAGCGGATACCTTGGACTTTCTTTGTAACAGCATTGTTGTGTTGAATGCCTTTAATACGCACTCAGTATTCTTAATGTGCTGTCCATCTTCACTCAATGCAATCATCTTCGAACCCCTCAATAATCATACAGCGTTTTCTTATTTGATGTTCTTCATATTTAGGAAAACAAAGAAATAAGTACACCTGAGGGTATTTAACTCTTAGGAGATTTCATGCAGAAAGCAAATCCAAAAATATAATGTGCTCTTTAGCCTTGACCTGTCCAATAGTGGTTGGGGGTGAGCATGGAGCAGCGGGGAGGACTCAGCTCATGGTGACTGCTGTGTCAATATGAAGCACAGGAGAGTTCTTTCTGTGCAGTGCTTTTATTATTTCTCTGTTTGCGGTTCCATCCTTGGCTGTTCCATTTAAGGAACATTCCAGGGAGTAACCTTAGTTTCCCTGATGTGAGCCTGGGACTGCAGCTTGAAGGCACAGAGGGACTCCTTTTTCAAACAGGGCAGGACAAATGCAGCATGTGGGGTGTGCAGCACAGGGCTCAGCTGCCAGGGACGCGCTGTTCATCAGGAGCAGGGTGAGCCCTTTGTGCACCTGAGCTGAAGGAGGCCAGCGCACGCTGCTCCAATAACTTTGTAAGCAGTTTTCAAAAGCACAGGATGCTGTCGCAGAAGCAAGGGGTTACTTGTGCATCTCAAAAGAGAGAACACTAAATGCTCAGACTTTCTCAGACATTGGCTCATGGCTCATGGTGTCACATCTGGGACTTTGCAGAGTAGGAATCTAATGGCCCCCAAGGGTTAGGATTCATGTGTTTAGTAAATAACACTAACCAAATGTATAGCAATAATAATAGTGAATATTTCTTAACGCTATTTTGTGTTAATTCGGTATAATAAAAAGATTTTCTCAATATCTTAGAAATAGCCATTAAGCAAACTAAAATTCTATGAAACTATTTTTTTTGAAATGACAAGCAATTAGTGTGTGATAACATTTATGAGCTGTATTGTTAATGTGAAATGCTGAAATGATTTAGAACCAGTATATGATCTGTAAAGGTCATGTTGCCATAGGCCTGAGGGGCAGGAGTAGAGGGGAACAGGGGAGAGGAATAGGGAGAACAAATAAGGATATATTTCAGTTTGGTGTGCATGTGATGAAATTACTGGTGACGGTTCCTATTAGTCTAGGATGAGCTGAATCACACAGCGATGATAAAATTAGTCAAGTTTGTCAGGGTATGGATCTACTGACTGCTTAAGAAACTGGAGATTGATTCTGAATCCAATGTTGACCCAGAAATCGTGACCAGACTGTTTTTGTAGACTTGGGGGTGGGCAATGAAGGTCTCTGGTAAACTAGCTCCAAAGGATCAGGTTAAATATTTTTCTTAAACCTTGGAATAAAGGTATTAGATGCTCTTTCTTGAATTAGCACTTCTTTACCTTGCAATTTTCGGTATCTTCTGGTTAAAATTGTGACACTTTTTGTTTGTGGTAAGTCCTGTTAACTATTTGACAGTTTCTTTGAAAAAGAATCTTTCTTTTCCTGAAACACAGCTTGCAAGGCATGATATTATAAAATTTCAATAATTATATAAGGTATTAGTGAATTTTCTCCTAATGAGTATCCAAAGTAATTTTAATACTGTACGATTTTTTACTCTTTATGTATTTTGCCCAATGCAAGTTGTTCTTCTTGTAAACTCCAATTCATCTTTACTAATAGATTTGTTTAGTTTAAAATTTTCTTGCTATGTGAGGGAGATTGACTCTTGTTTATCACCTGTGAACGGTCTTTATAAGGGTTAAGACAAAGGCAACCTAGTATGCTAGGTTGATCAATTATCATATTATCTTTGCTTCTTCATCTTTAAAGTTTTGACTAAATCAGACATGACATTAAATGTCTTGCAATTATAATGTTTTCTTAGACTGATTTTAAGTTGGTTATTTTTCATAATTAATGACTGGTTTAGATTATAATTGCTTTTTAACTTATTAACAGAGAGTATTATAAATTCTTCCATTTAAAGTGACCCCTGTGAAAATAAGATTTGTTCTCTCTCATTTCCTCTGCTAATTTTTGTTTGACTTTAAACATCACTTTCAGAAATTATGATTACAAAAATGAGTAATGGAAACTAGTTTCTTTTGCTATTAAGTGCCACTTACTGTTCTGTGATATAGTTGTTCACTGGTTTTTATTAATAAATCCTCCAGGCTCTAATTTAGGGCAGATGTTATCTAGAAATCAACAGGACCCTTGGGACTGCTCATACCCACAAGGCTGTGCGGAAACTGAGCTGCAGGGGGGGAAACGCTTAGCAGGGTCCTGCAGTGGATTGGCATAGACCAGGCACCTGTTGGGGCCTTGGAGCTGGTGTTTTTTGTGTATGCCTTGTCCTGAGTTGACACTTGTTTCTCTGGAGGGAGCACCCTGTCCACTTGGAGACTGCTGTCCTATGATGAGAACCTCCAGCTCCTCTGTGTTTGCTGTGTCCTCTCATAGAATCAGCTTCAGGTTCCCCTAGGACTTTCAGTGGCTTCATGTTCTGAATTTTAATGAATCTGAATCTGTACTGAGCAGGTGACAGCTGTGAGTTAGGGACTGCATCCACAGCTCATTTACTTCCATTCTAATTTAAAGTCCTAGACCCTTTCCTTTGTTAAGTTTAATGTCTTACTTCTGTCCTTTCTGTAACCACTATTTTTCCTTTCATTTCTTTTTCTTCCTTTTAGCTTTCTTTTCTTTCTCTGTTTTATTTATTTTTTTGTCACTCTAGAACACTATCATATTAGTTTACTGTAAGTACTGAACTTCCTTGTGATCTTTTTCTTCCCATATGCCTTTTCATTATTGCTAATCATGGTGTTTACCTGGCTGTCTTTTTTTCTTTCTTTTTTAATGTTTTCAAGTTCTTTTTTAAAAAATTTTATTCAGAAATCTATTTGTTGAACAAACAAGCTTCTAATGAAATAATATTATATATATATATATATGTAAATTGTGAAAATTAGATTTACCCCCAACAGCCCTCCCAAATACCCTCCCTTATCCTTGCCCTTCCCAATACATCTCTACAAATGCCTTAGGTTGTATGACATTACACCTTATCCGGATTTAAAACATGGTAATAGACCTCCTTTCTCAATGGCCAGGGTCTAGCTCGAGCCTCCACAGATGAGTGAAGACATTTGACCCTTGGTTCTCTGGGTTATGCTGATTTCACTCAGCATAATTTCTTCCATACCCATCCATTTACCTTCAAAGGCTGCAATATCATTGTTGCTAATTGCTGTGTAAAATTCCATGGTATATATGTTCCACAGTTTTTGGATCCATTCATCCAGTGAGGGACATCTGGGTTGTTTCCATAATTTAGCAATTGTAAATTGAGCTGCGATGAACATAGATATTGCTGTGTTGCTGTAATGTGCTGATTCTAAATCCCCTGGAAAAATACCCAGGAGTGGAATAGCAGGATCATATTGTGGGTTCATCACTAATTTTTTGAGGATTCTCCACACTGCTTTCCAGAGGGGCTGTACCAGTCTGCAGCTCCACCAACAGTGTGTTAGTGTGCCTATCTCTCCACAGCCCCTCCAGCATCTATTATTGTTTATTTTGTTCATGTTTGCCATTCTGACTGGCATGAGGTGATATCTTAATGTAGTTTTAATTTGCATTTCTCTGATTACTAGTGATTTAGAGCACTCTCTCATGTATTCATTGGCTTGATCGATGTCCTCCGGTGAGAAGTTTCTATAGTTGGATGCACATTATTCTGCTTTGGTCATCATTTTTATTCCTTTGGAAACCTCCAAAGCTATGTCCTAAATATTCAACTTAATTGCCCAAAATTGCTTGAATAAATTGTTGTACCACCATTATTATTTATAACCTTTTTCTCTTCCTTTCAGCATAAAGCTCTTACAGAAATGCAAAACTAGAGAAGCAGCTGATTTGGTAAATGTTACATTAGTTATGATTTTAAAAAATCCCATCTTTCAGAATTGCTTCTGTTCTGACATTCACTACCAGTGGCAACTCACTTAAAATATTTCTTAAAATGAGAGTAACGGTCAAATGAGATAATATAGCTGAAAGCATTTCATGGTGCAAATGTTAGTGATTGTTACTGAGATTTACTCTAGACAAAGATTACCATTCAATATCACAGGACATTTTAAATTTTATATTTTTTCTTTAACATTTGTTTTGAAATAATTTGAAAGAAATATTTGCAAATTTTATTCCCATTTAAACTTTTCTAAATGTTAGCATTTTAAAGTTACCAAAACAAGGACATTAATTTTGATATGATACTATTAACTAATTTATAGTTGCTATTCAAATTTCACCAATTTCCCCACCAATGACCATTATCTGGACCAGGATATAAATATAAGAATCACATGTTGCATTTTGACTCCTCTTGAAATTTTTTTTTGTTTTTAAGGAGAAAGGGACAGTAAGAGAGAAAGAATCAATTTTTATTTAGTTTTTCATGTGGCTTTCATTGCTTGGACATTTGGTTGTGTACATGGTGCTGGGGTTTGAATCCACGTCCTCGGGAAGAGCACCATAGAGGTGATACTGTCCCCTTGTCAGAGCGTCATATCAGGAAGCACAGGATGTCACATGTCTAATCACTGGTGAAGTGAATTTCTGTTTTTCAGCTGATGTCTTCCAGGTTTCTCTACTGCAAAGTTTTTTGTTTTGTTCTTGTAATTAATAGTATCATGTGCATAAATATTTTCAGACTGTGTAAATGACCAGGTTTTTCCTTTATCATACTTTAAACAACAAAGTTTAGTCTCAATGGACATTTTTACCTAAACTCTGTGACACTGTGGTGTCTGCCAAATGACAATTTTTAATTTTTATCATTACTTCTATTTTTTTGTAGTTGAAATTCTTCTGTAAAGAAGAATTTTCCATCTTTTCCACTTATTTATTTATTCAATTGTTAATTTATATTGGTATGGACCCAGAGATTTTGTTTTATGCTGTGAGTTATAATCCATTACAACTGTATTTGGTTCACATTTCACTAATGAGAGTGCCCCCACTCCCTGCCAACTTGGCTCCCATGTCTTTATTCATGTGACCATCATTTTAGAAGACTTGATATTTTCTGGTACAATAAGATGCACTAGAATCCTGCTATACTTCTCTTAATCCAATCTTTGAATCAGTCATTTCTCCTTGAGCCCAAATTCCGTTTTTTAAACAATGGTATTTAGAAAACAGATCTGGATGTTAGATGTGTAAATTCACGCAATAGTGTGCCTCTTTCTGCTATGTTTACTTATTTGCTTGAATCTTCAATAGACATAAAGTATGTATCTGTCAAAAACATTTATTAAGTGGAATATAATATTAGCCTTAGTCACCATAGTCAAAATACTTTATTTTGCCTTTAGACTTTTTTTTTCCCCTTCTAGCTGAAGACTATAGAATCAAAATATTTTATTTTTAAAGGTGTTATTCTTTTCCTGCCCATCATGGAAAAGCTCTGTGCTTTGGCCTACAAAGAAAATAATGAAGATTCCACCCTGACTTGTCTGCTTGCACACTTTAGAGACTCACCTGTTGATCAAGGCTCTATTTTTAACAGACTGATTTTGATACTTTGTTATCAACATGAAAAGAAAGCCTCATATTTCTAATATGCTTTCAGTCTGTTACAGAATTCAGATGAGAATATTGCCCATAATTCGGAAAATGTAAAATCCAATAGACAATGCATATCATTCACATGGAAAATTTTAACTGATTTTTTAAACCTTTTGCAAGAATTTGCTTAAAAACCAGTAACAACCAGTAGTTTATTTATTGGTATTTTTTCAACTTCCTGTTAACTCACTCTCTTTGTCCTGGGTCTTTTTGTACTTCATATTCCCTTATTCTTTTCTTGCTAAGTCTCCACTGAGAACTAAATTAGCCTCAGGTTGTAAAGGTAGAAATTAAGTACCATTTTATATTTTTACTTCCCATTTCAAATATTACCAAAATACTGTGATTTTTTTTCTTGGTTATTTCTGGATAAAAAATATTCCAAGAGACAAAGTGATCATTTTTCTATCATAATACCTTTTTGTCATTATAGGTATGTTTCATATCTATTTGACAGAAAAGCAAAAGCAAAACTACAGACAAATGAGCAGTCCATGCATTATGCACGTACTAATGATTGAGCTACCAGTGAATCTCAATTCATGCTGGTACTGGTTATTGAGCTCCTTCCCCCTACTTTTTAAAACCATGCCATTTTATGTACAATTGACAACATAAATATTGTTATTTTTCTGGCACTTATGGAAATCTTTGTTCCATTCCCTTTGATAATGAGTTCTGTTCTACACTTCCGCCATGTAGAACAGAACTTCAATCATCTTCTCTTTAAATTATCTCTCTGGGGAACTAGATATTAAAATTTCTTGGAGGAGATGGAGTGGTGGCTCAGTGGTTATGGCGCTTGCCTGGCATGTGCAAGTATGCGAGTTCAAACCCCAGCACCACGTCCACAACGATGTCTTGGAGCAACAAAAGCCACATGAAAAACTAAATAGAATTGATTCTCTCTCTCTCTCTCTCTCTCTCTCTCTCTTTTAGAGTACATAGGCTCTGGGCCATTTACTCAATTTCTATTCATTACTCTATGATTCTTTGTCAAATTACTTAATCTCTCTTGGTATCAGTTTCTCCTCTTGGAAATTAAGAACAAAAAGTAGAAGTCCTTAATATGTTTATTGCAATTTAAAGAGAAGAGAGATGTGCAGTGCCAAAATATTGTTATAGTTATTACTTGTGGATCTTGCTTTATTTTGGGTTTCATCATCACACCTGCATTTTCTAGACTACTAGATATATGAATATTTAAGATATAGATGCTCAGGTAAGGGTACCATAGTTACTCTTGTATTACAAAGAGGTAAAAACAACATCTTCAACCTCCAAGGATGAAGTCAAAGAGAAGTCTCTTAAAGAATAAGAGCACATTATTATATGTTCTTAACTCTCTTAATGTCTTTAATATTATCTGTCATATAGGAAATAAAATAACAAAATAGCCCTTTTTCAAGGTTCTGTGTGTATATTTGATAAAATTTCATGAGAAGTCCCATGATAAGGAGTGATCTATACCGGCAATGACCCTCTAAACTCACAAACCATTTTGTCTGTCTGAAAGACATAACGTACAAACTACAGAGTTTGAATATTTTTTTTACCACTTCTTTCCCTGCTTTGTTTCTGGGAAGGAATAAGGGGCTGGAAAAGAGAGGCAGATAAAAAATGGTAAAAAGGGTAAGAGTAGCTCAAGTACAGAAAAAAAAAAACTTCTTGATAAGGAATTATCAGATATGGTGGGAAATTGACTTCTATCAGTGTACATGCATTTAATGAGTCGGAACTTAATATATTGTGCAGTGATAGGTGTTGATAGCATTATCTGATGCTCAGATAGAGGTAAATGGAGGTATGATGGTGTGTTAGTGCGTGGTACCCGTAATCTATGAGCATGAGCATTATTTATCTTGACTCGCAAAAGGGAAGATTTTGATCCTTTTGTGTTAGAACTTACAGTACCTATGTTTGAGTCTCATTTTGCTTTGGTAAATTTCATACTCATGGTAATATACAAAGTCGTTAGTTTGCTGTTAATTGTTGCATAAGATTTTGATCTTTTATTGTCAATAACATAGTGAGCTATCTCAGTGAATGCATTTTCTGCATTTAGTCACACTTGTTTACAAAGCTCTTTGTTCTTTTATATAAATGCCAACATGTTTTAATCTTCTTGTTTATGAAGGATGGGTATTCGGAGTTATTGGGAATTTGGAAGATACAGTAGGTATTCATTTACTGAGGTTTCTAAGATTGCCATGTGTATGGCATTGTCATCCTTGGCCTGTAGAAATCTGGAAAGCCTTTAGTTGCACGTGCCTTCCTGGTTTAGCAGTTGTATAAACAGTGACAGCTTGTGCATATTACCATGAGACAGGGTCATCATCAACAGAAATAGGTCCATCATGGTTACTGATGATTTATGCCCAGGAATCCTTGGTATGATGGGAATGTTTATTTGTTTTTCATAATTAAGGATGAAGAGCTCTTTCCATGATGAGTGTATTTCTTCTTCAGCTTTAGAGAAGACTTTTATCTTTTGGGTGATTCACCGATCACCTTTAACCACAGGTCTATGTCATATCATATTGACAAGTTTTAATTGCAACAAGAAAGTTCAACAACATATTACTTAAATGGTCAGGCAACAATGTAAAGACTAACAATAAATTCTTGGGTATATTTGCATAATTTGCATAATTTTAAAACCTTAGTCTCTTTATGCTTCATGATTTGTAACATAATTGCATGTGAGTTTTGCAGATTCCTAGCTAGAGACATTAGTACCCATACTTTGGTGACAGGTCAAAAACATTTTGATTTAATATTAACCAAATATCTTTGTCCTTCCTGGGAAAGGTTATACTAACAAAATATTGAGAAATGAATTTGAAATTTGTGGATTGACACAGAAATCATTTTATGATGTTTACAAATGAACAAGGAAGGAAGAAAAACATTTCAGTCAGAGGGAACCTATGTCAAGAAATAATGCTATGATGAGAATATTTGATGTTTAGTAAATGTCTAAGAGTTTTAGTGTGAATTTGGACACAGCTGATGAAGAAGAAATGGAATCAAGAAATAAGAAAGGGTTACAATGACTAAATTTGGTGACTAATTAACAGAGGGAGGTAAGGGAGAAGAGGGTTGGAAAGACCCTAACCAACTGAGATTATTAGTCACAGATGTTGGTGACTAAGTCCCCTTATGTCTCTCCATGCCTGACTAGCCCAGAATATTGAATCACATGCTAAGCCTAAAAATATGATTTCATGTGTCAACTGTCAAAGTCATATGTGTAATGTTGGGAAAATAACATTTATGTTTTCGATATCTGCAAAGGAATAACTACTTACCAACTTTTGTAAATACTAATTATAGAAAGAAAATCACTTGGAAATAACTTTTTCAAAGCAAAATGTAATGCCATCCTGTTGTCTACCACTACCAACTGTCAACACTAAGAATCTGCAGAATCACTTCCTCTGTGCTAAATTAAGAAATGTGGCAATGTGTCTCTAACTTTTAGTTAAACACTTCCGACAGTCTCCAGACACGTTACAGCTTTGCCAGTTTTAGGTCTCTCTCAGTGTTTAATTCCCTTCTCTATCTTTTAGATTTGTGATCTAAATGAAACAAAAGGTAGTTATGGTTGAGTTCCTTTTTCTCTTAAGTTGGTTAATGGAAAGTGTTCAGCCATGTATCCAAGTAAAATAAATGCACCAGCCATGAAGCAGGCTAAAAGTTTGTTTTCTTTTCTTTGGGGATAGAAACAAGGAGATATTTGTGGGTGAAATACTTGTTTGCAAAAATTCAGTGTTAATGTGTCAAAGGTGACTAATATCTTGAATATCATCCAAACACTTACTGCAGGGGAACTCAGGACACAGTTAAATAATGGCCATCTTTATACCTGTATTGACTCTTTAATGCTAAATCACCATGTGGCTTACACCCTAGTGAACTGGGCTAGGCCACACTCATGGGTTGCAGATATCCTTTGCTCCTTAAAACCACAATAGACAGGCAGACAGCAGCCCACATGGCTTGTATTGTTATTTTCTCTGTGACCTGCTTACTTTGGCATTTTTTTTCAGTTACATCAATAGTATGTTGAAAAGAGCCTTACATTAGAGTGACTCGGCCTCACTTCTGCGCTCAGTCTCCTTTGAATAGCCAACAGAGGGTGAGAGCTCCCTGACCTACCTAGCGAAGTCCACAGGCCAAAAGACGGCGGTGAGAGCAAAGAGGGCTTTTCCTCCCTAAAGCCTGGAGAAGAATTGCAGTTTTTAGGTCCCAGGAATCTACATTCTAAACGATTTCTCAAGTGAATCTTCTGTGTACTGAAGTTGAAAAACATTTACTAAAAATTCTACTTTCTATTGTCTTTTCATAAAAATATGAAATACAGCTTTCAAGAACCAATAAGTACTTACCCACCTTTCTAAGGAATGAAAGTTACCTGTAATGCAAAGAAACAAATCATTAGAAACTTAATATTTTCAGTCAGGTGCAGTGGTGCACACCTGTAATCCTAGCGGCCTGGAATGCCGAGGCAGGAGGATTGCAAGTTCAAAACCAGTCTTAGCAATTTAGCAAGTCTCTAAGCAACTCAGTGAGACCCTGTCTCAAAATCTCAAAATAAAAAATTAAGAAATAGGCTGCAAATGTTACTCAGTGGTTAAGCTTCCCTGGATTCAATCCCTGGTACCCACACACACACAAAGAAACAATATTTTTGAATATCCATTTGCCTCAAAATACAAAAAATTTTATTGCTTTACCTAGTATCATTCATTATATCAGAGATGAAACTTTAAAATTGAGTCTCATGCTTTCTACACAGCTTATTTTTATTTGTAATTAGACTATTGTTTGTTTAGTTCTTATCAATGTGCTCTTATTTACTAGACCTTACTCAGAAGGACTTCTAACCTAAATCAGATCACGTGTTTTAGAGCAAGAGCACGCACCGATATTTGAAAAACGAAATCAGCATGTGCTTTGGTAATAGTAATATTTCTCAAATGAATGTATAGCCTTTAAGTTGACTTGCTTTTAAGGGCCACCAATGACAGGTGTAACTTCACCATACCTATTGGAATTTCAAATCTGTATTTTTATAATTAAAGCTCATATTTGAATTCTATATTACAAATTCTTTGCTTTAGAATCGTTAGGAAGATGGCATATACTATCATCAGCAAGTGCTCGCGGGATGACTTTAAGTGGGAGAGAAGTGCCAGGAAGACTAGGAACCCTTTACCATCCTTTTGTTTCCTCGTTTCTTCCTGCCTGTGGTGATGACTCCAGATCTAAATAGTTGAATCCATAAAAAGTTAAGAGCATGCTCAGGGAGACCCACTGACTACAGCTCCCATCTAGCCTATACCCTTGGCTAGAGTCAAGAATGACCTTTCTATATTAGTAGCTATGATCACCTCCCATTATCACCTCCTACTGGAGGAGCCCATTAAATGATGAAGTATAAGTCAGAGTAAGACAAATAAAATTTGGTGATGAGCACCATTCTAGGTCTGTGCTGTTCATTGTGGTAGCCCTAATTACTGAGCATTTGCAATGGGATGAGTACCCACTAAGGAACTGAATCTTTTTTTATTTCTGTTTTTAATTAATTTTGATTAATTCATATTGAGATTTTAAAATGTATATCTTTTACAGTTATTGTCAAACTTTTAAGATTTTTCTGGAACAACTTGGTTCTGGGAATTTAATTTTTAAAAAAGTTTTATGAAACCTAAGGCCAATCAGATATTTCCAATAAATATTTAGCATCCAAATTAAGATATGCTGTAAATGTAAAATCCACAATGGAGTTTTAACATTTAGTGCAAAAAAAGAACATCAGTTTTTAAAAAATATTTTTATGTTGAAATGATACATTTTAGATATTAAATATTTTAATTTTGATGTTTTAAAATTGATTTCACCTGTTTCTTTTTACTTTAAGTATAGATACTAGAAAATTCTAGATGTGTTTTCCATTATATTCCTATAGGACAGCACTAATACAAACGTTTATGGTCACCCCAGATTTCCATAATGTTGAATGCTGAGAAATCCAGTGTTCCATGGTATTCATTTTAATACCTTTGTACCAATAGGAACTAAATATATATTCCTGGGTGATGACAGTAGGTAATTTTATGGCTTTGGTGAATAATTCAACTACTCTATTACTGAGAGTATGGATTATTAACCAAATGGAGGTGATGCTAACCTAGTATGTATCAACTCATTAAAATGCTTGGATTATTTGGAGGGAATATTGAATCTATCTTTACCAGGATATTTTACTTTTTCCAGATCTCTCTTCCATAACTTTCAAAGAAAGCTATCTTAGTCATTATTAGCTGAGCAAAAACTATTGTTCCAGTTATCAAATAAGTATCTGTGAATCATCAGCCCAAATACAGATTCTCATGGCCTCAGAGTAGAATGCAGAAACGCGTAACTCTGCTTCCCACATGGAAATTTAGAACTCTAATAAAGTAGGGATGACCCACATTTAAAAATGGAAAATATAAAACAGCATATATGATAAGAATTAAATGTGGTAAACTCTCATTTTTCAAGAATTTTGGTGAAAGTCACACAAATGTGACCTGAAGTGGTATACAAAAGCTATAGAGTGGAGGTGAGATTTGAGGTTGGATGGGTCAATGTGTATGGAGTGGGGAAGGACACTCCCAGAAACCTTCACATGGACGTTGGGGCTTCTGTCGAATCACTAATCAGTTTTCTCTGACTCTTTATTTGCCTTTTTTTTTCTCTTGCATTGTGGACTCCTAGAAGACAATGATTCTATTTATGTCATCTTACCCATTCCAAAGTCTTTGGTGCCTGCCTTTCAGTAGGAATTTAGTAGGTATTTATGAATGCTGTCAATAGCCAAGCAATTAGCTACCAGCATTCTCATCCAAGGGAAGTAACCAAGGTAAAGGTGACAAGCCTGGGTTTTATGAGAGGTGGGTAGCAACATACCTTCTATGGCACTGTGGTTCTGTTTTCTGATCCAAAAAGAGTAAAAACCACTCCTAACTTCTTCACAGGGTTGTTGTAACTATTTACATGATAAGTGAAAGACAAATAAGGCACCCTGTAAACCAAAGAATTCACTGTCTTGGCTAACAATAGGTTCTTATTTATCATTATAGTTGGTAACTTTCGTAGAAATCGGTATTCAATAAAGAGTCGTTTAATAAATGAATAGTTAATTTGGGTGTTCCCTACCCTTGCCACAGGCTGTATTTCTACTTTTGCATCTACCTAAATATATATATAGCCATTCTTCTTAGCAAAGTATCTAAAATATGATTAAGTGAACTTTGAGGAGAAGCTTTAAGTCCTTGCTGATAAAAAAAAGTTAATGTGTTTAAGTGCATGGATATTTTTATATCTCTTTTGCATGTATATGTATATATTCCTGCTTATTTTTAGGTAACTAGTATTGATTCAGATTTTTGAAGTTTTTAGATGTATATGGCCTACAGATTAAATTTCTCAACTATCTAGAGAACATATTTCAATTAAAATATGCATCTGCATTGCTCGTGCAATTTTCTAATTTAAAACAGGGAAAACATAAGCATATTTTCTGAAATCCTAATTCAAAAATACCCAAAGAAACTAATATGGGTGTAATATGAGTTGCTGTGATTGTGTGCATTACTTATTATCTTCTTTAATAATAATTTTATTATTAAAGAAGATAATACATTAAAAATGCTAACTTTTAGGAAGGGATACACTGCCTTAAAGGAAAAATTTGCAGAATTGAGTGATTTATTTTGAAGGTTACTGAAGTGATCTCCCCGTCCTAAACTATGGCTTTCAAAAAGCATTTGCTTGATGCCTAAACATTTGACCTAAGGCTAAAAGGATCATCAGCCAAAAGAGAAACAACACAGATCCTAAAGATGGAGCTCTCAGCATCCTGTCTCCAGGCTGGGACACCTTGTGTAATAGTCCTTCCTTCCACTGCCATTGCTATGACTCCTTCTCAGCCCCTGGCCATCTGATGCCCAAGTTGTTTTGCCCAACAGTTTAACCTATCTGTATTTGCTGTGCTGCAATCCAATCCCAGTTGGCATAGTGATGCCAGGTCGGTCTTAATAACTCACTGCTTTCATCACATTTACTCCCCCTCCTCGAATCTGCAAGTACCTGCAAGGACCTGGCAGGCATACTGACCCAGCCAGCCTCAGGGCAACTGGTCTTCCCACTGCCTCCTCCCACATTCCAAGGCTTCCCCCAGGCCTTTCTCTTCAGACCTTCCTCTGCCAGAGAGTCCCTCCTCTGCCCTCCTGTGAGTCTTGTCAGGCCTGGCTGCTGCTCCACCTTCCCTGAAACCTTCCTCAACTCTATGGTTGAGGTTTTAGAGAAATTTCTAGCTATACAATGCATTTGCTACTCATAAAATTCTACTTTCTAGTAAAGATGCTCTTTGGCTTATGGTATGGTGGATCACCTCCTGACAGGTCCACTGTTAGTTGACAATATTGTACATTGAAATGCATGAAACCTCCTGAACAACACAGTTAGCAATGCAGAGCACTTTGGAGTGTCAGTGGTTTCCCTGTGTGGCTGACAGGGAGCTAAGACTCCCAG
>PVKS010024561.1:0-30975 GCA_004027875.1 Aplodontia rufa | reverse complement strand
GCCACCACTCCAGCCCCCTAATTAGGTTTTATAGAAAAGTGTCCAACATTAAAATAAGACATTTAAGCAATTTTTAAAGTAAACATTTAGATTCCTATAACAGAGTTTGAGCTAAAATCCATTAGCTGAGGTGCTAATTAAGAATGGTATTCTTGGGGGCTGGAGCAGTGGCTCAGCGGTAACAGCGCTTGCCCAGCATGCGCAAGTACAGGGGTTCAAACCCCAGCACCCACGTATACAACTAAGTTTCAGAGCAACGAAAGCCATGTGAAAAACTCAATAAAAATTGGTTCTCTGTCTCTCTCTCTCTCTCTCTCTCTCTCTCACTGTCCTTCTTTCTTTAAAAAAAAAAAGAATGGTATTTTTTTTGCAGGAAATGTAAGTGATTAGTGCTTAAGTACTCTGTGTGGCTTGGCAATGTAAAAATTTCAAGTATTGTTTCCAAAAACAATTAGCTACATGGTAAGACATATTGGCTGAAGAAATACTTTTATCTTATAGAAAAAGGTACAAGTAATGGTACATATGGAAGTAAAGTTATAAAAGGATCCATACTCTTAAGGCATTGCTGCTAGAAAAATTGCATGCTAACAGGTTTCACTAGATGCCACGAAGATAGTCAAGACATCAAGGAAGAAAATGTAAAAACTTCTGTTTCATCAATTACACAGTTGATTGAAACAGGAAATAAAGTTTTCTGACCCATCCAGGATACATAAGGCAGCCCCCATAAAAAGACAGAACAGAAGCTCATCTTTCCAGCTTTCAATGCCATTGGAAGAAATAAAGATGTTTAATGTACCATTTTCTGTCTGACTGTATGATTCTGAAACATTTATGCTGCCCTAATCATTGAATAAACACAACTAGAAAGAATGGACCGTTCTGTCATTTTAAAATAGTTCCTTTGCATGATAGTTCATAAACAAACAAATTTCTAAAAGTTAAGACACTGGACAGCAAAGGTAAGTTATGCTAGTAATGTGTCCCTGACTCAGTATGCCATGAAATAAAGGAACAGAAAATTATTATTCAGTTTACAGCTTTGATTACCAACGTGCTTTGCAGCATGCTAGACTTTTCACCTTTTTCTGTCTTGTACAGAGATGACAATAAAGATGGCTCTAGAATTGAGCCTTTTCCCGATTACTCATATTGTATAACTAAATGAAATTAAAATAGAATCAATTTGACATTCAAAAGAAGGAGAAAAATGTTTCTTTCAGTTTAAAAGTTTTCCAGTTATCATAAAGTTTTGTCTAATGGCAGAAGCAATTTCAATCAGAAAATATTAGTTTTTTCTTTGTTCATTAATTTGAGTGATAGTTAGGATGACCACCGACTGGATAGTGTTCTAAGGTTATAGGGAAAAGCAGATGACAAAGATCATGTCCTGAGGGATGGGGTGTAGCTCAGTGGTAGAGCACTTCCCTGCCATGGGAGGAGTATGGGGGGAAACATGCCTTTATAATACAAAACAGATGCTCTACGCAAACCATGATATTAGCACCTACTGCACATCCCCTTCTACTATATGCTAAAATATTTTTTATTTTAATAAGAAATTTATTTGTTGAACAAACATGCTTCTAATGAAACAATATAATATATATATGTATAAATTCTGAAAATTAGATTTAACAAAAAGCCAAAAATTACTAGATAACCATAATTAAATTCATGAAAACTTAAATGTTTTTTTAGGGTGAACATAGTATAAGCAATGAAAGAAGATAAACAAGAAATAGAGGGAAATTATAGTTGTATATAATATAAAATAGCTCCTAAAAACTATTGTCTTAAATGAATAAAACAGTGTTTAAATGAGCAAAGGATATGTACATGCAGCTCACAAAAGATAAAATTCAGGTAGCACAACTAAACCTAATAGGAGATGCTTAATATTTTGTCACATAATCAAGTCATTAAAACTAAAAGCAATGTGCATATTCCATGACAAAGCAATTTAACTCTTGGTAATCTCTTCTATATGGATATATCCAAGAAGGGGCTGGAGTAATAGCTCAGCAGTTATGGTGCTTGTGTGTCATGTGCGAGGACCATTCAAACCCCAGCACCACATACACAACCAAGTGCTGGAGCAACAAAAAACAGATGAAAAACTAAATAACATTGTTTCTCTCTTTCACTATCTGTCCCTCTCTCTTATATATATATATATATATATATATATATATATATATATACACACACATATATCCAAGAGTACATATAGCAATAGACTAGAAGGTTAATTGCAGATTTAGTCTTGTGAGAAAAAATAAATGAAGATGGTATGAATATTTAACAGGGGAATAGATGAATAAATGAGTGTATAGCCATACTATGATATTTGATATAGCTTTTACAAAGAACAATTTAGATCTCCAGCTAGTGACTGGAGAAATAATCACAATATACTATTTAGTGAAAAAATTAAATATTGGTTACTGCATAGGAAATGAAAGAAGATGGTTGATGAATATGTGATCCAGTAGGTGTATGCCTGTGAGGATTGTTATTTTTTAATTTATACATCTTGGGTTTTTTCCTTATCTGATATTAGCATGTATTACTTTTTTTTTTTTAACAGAGAGGGACAGTGAGAGAGAAAGAGAAAGAGAAAATCAATTTTATTTAGTTTTTCATGTGGCATTTTTCATTACTCCAACACTTTGTTGTGTACATGGTGCTGGGGTTCAAATCCACATATTTGCACATGCCAGGCAAGCACCATAACCACTGAGCCACCGCTCCAGCCCTAGCAAGTATTACTTTTTAATGAAGACAAATAATCAAAGGAGAAGAAATCATGGAAGTGGGCACTATTCAGGGCTCTATACAGGCCATTCCAAATAAACCTGAGTTGAAAATTAATTTGCAAATCTTCTGGAATAATCCTAAAACTTTCAATCTAAGGCACAATCTAGAACACAGACAACTTTCTGTTAAACGGTAACTGAGTTTAGGTTAATCTTTATTTCCAATGAAATAGAGTAAAGTTGGTTTGTCATGAGTGAATACCTCTGGTCTTCAGATGCATCTACAAATAAGCAGGATAGATTAATATCTCCTTCCTCAGATATTCTATGTTCCTGCCAGGCTTCTATAAAAAATACGAATTCAGTAAATATGCAATGGGCACATATATGATTGACATCGTGACAGATAGTGGCTATATACACATGATTACATTTGCCACTTTTTGTCAAGCAGTTCCACCAGAGGGACAAAAAAAAGTTAGCTCTACACATTGCATTTAACAATATGCAAGAAATGCATAGAAATACATGTGAGGTCATAATTGCCTTAGAAAAAGGCAGGTTTCTGGAAGATGTGAACTGGCCAGCATGAACTGGTAAGACTTTATGAGGAGAACTAATACTGGAGGATGTACAGAGAAAACAGAAGATAATTTTCTGTGTATGACTTGGTAGTAATAAGTAGCCCAATTTGGCTAGTGTACAGGGTATATGGAGAATACAAAAAATCTGAAATTGAAAATCTAGCTCATTAGGGATGCTTGTGCTAAAGAATTTGCATTATAGCCTATAGGTCAGTGGTTCTCAAATTTCAGTGTACATAATAATATACTGGAAATGCTTACTATAACTCAAATTCCTGAAACTCAACTACATGGGATCTAGAAATCCTCATTTTAATTCCCAGGTGATATGGTTACTGAGAAACACTGCCATAAATTCAATGAAATCAATACTTTTAATTAGAGTGATGACTTTAACATACCTGTTTTAGGTGAACAACTGTAATGTCAGTGTGGGGAAAGGACTGGAACTGGAGACTAGGTTAGAATATTCTAAGGCCATTACAAAAGCAGAAGTAAATGAAGGAGATGAGGGCATGAAATCAATTCCAGGGAGTCAGTTTTGGAAGACGGCAGAAATTGAATGAGCAAGACTGCTGATCACCTGAAAGTTTGTAAGAGGTGACGTAAGGAAAAGGATGAGTAAACAAAAGAAGATGTCATATTCCTGGGACAAGACTTATTTTTTGCCTGAGGCTATGGTAATAAGTAACTACCCCAAGGGAAGATAAAACCACTAATCAACCTATCATGTCTTCCCTCTGTGAATAAATTTTTGAGAGTCAGCCAATCTGTCTGACCTAATTACCATACTTCTATAGCTGACTTCAGCCATTCCCACTCCTGAGTCTTCCAAACTCTGTCATGCCTCCTTCACAATCTATCAATTCTCTAAATGTATTTCTCAAAAGTCTGCTTTGCTAAGAAAACTTCCTTGCTAGCATTACCTCCCTCACTTAAACTTAAAAATTCACTTCCTGTTTTTGTTACTGTGTGATAATCTCTTCCTTCAACAGGAAGAAGGCAATGGAGAAAGGAGAGGAAACCAACAGGGCTACTTGTTAGGCATTTTGCAAGATGTTTTTCCTTTTAATCGTCATTTATTTTTTAAAATTCTGCAAAGTATTATCATTACTATAATGATAATGGAAACATGAGTGATGAAACTCACAAATCATAAAACTAATCTGATCTTGATCCAGGCCAGGATTTGACCCCAGAATGACTCTAATTCAAGTTTAGCTTCTCCTGTGTTCCAGTTTGATGAACATTAACTGGACAATAAATCTAGGAAGAGCAGATTTTAGGAGATATGGGTTCTATCAAGGATGGGTAAAGATGGAGACTTATAAAGTATAATGAGGAGAAAATGAGTAACAGATATTGGTAAAATTCAGGAGAGCAGTTGGGGTGGGTATGATGTAGGAAGGAGAAATTATATCCCATGCTGATGCAAGGTTAAATGATAGACATTTAGGTGCTATTAGAAAAGAAATACACAGTGAAAGAAAGAGAGAGGGGAAAAAATTGTTCTCTGAGAGAACCAAAGAAAATAATGCTATATATATGAAGCCAGAGGAGGAATATTTTTAAAAAGGAGGATGTGATGGACAATGCTGCATGTTGCAGACAAATAAAACAAGATAGCAACTTTATTTTTTTATTTTTTTAAGATGGCAACTTTAATGCAGGTATTAGCTTACATGTGTCTTCATTGATTTCTAACAGACAGATTTCAGTCAAGTGAC
Source organism: Aplodontia rufa (assembly GCA_004027875.1). NCBI lineage: Eukaryota > Metazoa > Chordata > Mammalia > Rodentia > Aplodontiidae > Aplodontia > Aplodontia rufa. Next base: position 25,902 of record PVKS010024561.1, on the reverse strand, counting down.
AGGAATATAGACCAGATTTCAATGAGCTGAAGAGCAAATGGGTGGGGAAAGAGAAGAGACTACTTACTTAGATCACTTTTAAATCCCAGCCGTGAACAGGAGATTTTTAAGAAAGGAAATGGCTTCAAGAGAAAATATAATGGAAGTGTTTTGCTGCTGTTTTTAGCATGGCGCAACTTGAGCATATTTGAAAGTAAAAGAAAGGAAAGCTGTGAAGATGGTTTAGCATTCAGTCAGGAGAAGAGGTGGAGGAGCTACACTGTCTTCTTCTAAGGTCTGAAGGAAAAAGGTGAGGTGATGGTCATGATTCGTACCCAACAGGAGAAAATTAAGGGTTTGTCTTATAAATACCATCAACTCTGCCTACAGTTTCTTTACTTTTATTTCATCTGAATATATTTTCAAGACAACGTATTTTCAGGTTTTAAATAAGAGATAGGTAGGTCAGTGAATTAGAATGGGAAATTATTTGAGGAAAACCATTTAGCATGGAGAATACCAAGGAGGATTAGGGCAAGGGGAATTTGAGATCAGAAAAAAACAATAATAACAAGTTTTGTATACAAGAGCCAAGAACTTGTGAACACAAAGATAATAATTACTCTGACATTTATTATAATTTTGGACCAGTTCTTTAATTTCTTCACTCCTTAGAGTTTACAGTCTAATTATTAGCTTTCTCAATAATAAAACTATGGGTATGTCAAGTAGTGAACAGCTAACAGTAGAATGGTAATATTTGCCTCTCCACCTCAAGGGTAAGATGCTATAATTGTTCAGTTTGTGGACAAATACACTGATGAATCTAAAAGGAGCAAGAGGGGAGAAATTTATAAGGAAACACTCTTTGTTCAAAAATTTTAATGGCCTTTGAACTGTATGTGTGTGTATGTATATGTGTGTGTGCGTGTGTGTTTTCCAACTAAATGCACTTGCTCTTACACATTTCTTCACTTCATTTTAGGAACTGTATTCATTCATCTCTGTATTCTACAATAAAAGGGGAAAAGAGCCTTTTCAAAAATTTCTTTGCAATTTAATTTCTCCAATTTTATTGTAGTTCACAATGCCCTGCAAAAGGGGTTTAATGTTAGGGATTTATCAACTCAATCCTGCTCACAAAAGCAAATTTTCTTCATAAGTGGCCTAGAGTCGTCAATAAATAGTAATCCATCACTTTCCAGAAGGAACCAGAAATATAAGTGATTTGTAGATAAACTGATTTAAGGCTAATTAGATTTTCAGAATAGACCCGAAACTGTCAATGAATTCGAGGAATTTCATTTAAATTAGAATTCTTTGTGGATTTCAATCTGGAAAGCTAGAAACAGGAAAAGAGTCATTTAATTTATGCATAGTTTACTGTGTTGTGAAATACCTTCACTTGTTCTGTGATTTGCCTTGACTTTGTAACATTTTACATGTTGTTTTCAATATGCTTGAACAATATATAGAGACAAATACAAAGAGAGACCCATATGTATTAAAAGTCCAATTCAGGATTTCAGAGAGAAACAATGATTTGATGCAATGCTTTTAAATTGATAGTAGTTGTCTTCATCTCATTCTTTCAGTTGAAAATATTTTGTGACAGTGAGCCAAGTGTTAAACCAATTAAATCCTTGTGACAGATTATGATTGACTTATGTGTGTCTCCAAACAGTAGTTTTAACTATAAAAACATAGCCAAGATAGGACTTACCTCACAACATTGCTATTTTGAAGAAAAGAAAAATATTTTTTTCTTAAAACAAAGTCAACATCTACCCATTAAGGAAAGATACATAATTCCATCATCAGTGCAAATCTGGTAGCAGCAATCACTGGCTGACCCAAAGAGTGCAACGACTGTGCTCAAATATAACAGGCACTCTTAGGGAATGGAGACCTTGAGACCCCGTTACCTGTCAGGACCTGGGGAAGCACCAAGAGGTCATTAATACTATCCAGTCACCACAGTGAATAGTTTCTGAGGAGTTCAATTCCTGAAGAAGTCACTTAACTTGGGACTTTAGGAGAATAGGAAGAACTTACTGAAAAAAATAAAATATGGTAGTCAAAATGTAATTATAAATTAGACATATTAATTTATAATTATTAAGTATGAATTTTAGAGTTATTCAATTCTTTTTAAAAATTTTTATTGGTTTTCTCTTAGGTATGCATGATATAAACATTAGAGTGGTCTGATTCTTGACGCACTTATCCTTCATTCATTTCTGGGAGCTAGTAAAGCCCCAGGATATAGGCAGTTACTGTCATTTCTCTATCCATGTTCAGGTCCTAATCTTGCAACTGTTTTCTTCCTTTTATTCTTAATTTCAAGCATGTTATTCAACTTTCAAGGATGCTCAACCAGAACTTTCTGTATAGTTGACATGAGCCAGGACCATGCTACTCTCTGAATCACATCACTTTTGTTTTCTGAGATTCTAGAGCTACAAGATTGTTCATGCCTCACACATCACTTCCTTCTATATCATTATTGAAATAGCTGTTATATATGACTGCAAATACCCTTGGTTGAGGTAGTTTTTGTTTCTTTATATGTTTAGCCTCTCTGTAAGACCAGAGCAGTAGCAATTGTTTTTCTTTTTTTCTTTTTTAATATTGTCCTCTCCATGCTCCACCTGATGCTAGTACTCCACATGTTAATCCACCCCCTCTGCCTCCCTCTGCCCCTTCCCTCTTCCCGCTCCACTCCAAACCTCTACACCCACTACCATAGACAGATTCCTTCCAGATGGGACCTAGCAGAGACATGTCATCCTGCCACAGGAAAAATCAAAGAGCCTCTGGGTGCAGCTGAACCGAATTCTTATTCAAGGAGGCAGAGCTATTCTCTCGTGAGAAGAAGTATAGGTCACACTTAATAGCTTTAAAATAACCAATCAATGTAGTTTTTCTTAGGATGGCAGTCAGCTCAAACTTTCACCTTAAAACTGAAGCTTTTATAATGGCCTGAAACCCACAGCTCTAAATTGAAAACTAAGAAGCTCCAAGGAAGACAAAGTCTGCAATTTTAGCACATAAAATGGATTACTATGAAGTTGTGCCAAATATCTATTTAATATGTGTTACAAATTAGAAGGCAGCCTATTCCAATAAACTCTTACTGAGTAGGTTAGGAATAATGAAGAAAAATAAGGAAAGGAACATTTGAAAATAAATGTTCAATCCTATGTTGTTTGATTATTTTTTTGTCATCAGCTTTTTAAAAACATGTTTAAACTAGATTTAAAAAGCCTTAATATGACCTAATCACTGCCTCCAATGAGGAGTCTATAGTCCCAAAAGAGTTTCATGTGCCCTTTTATTCAAAAGATATTTATTGAATATTTTTTCAATCCCTGTGTTGGGCTGTAGAGATACAATGATGAAGCAGATCTCTGCCCTTGGCTGTGTCTGTCTTTCGGGATGGTATGCATGGGGGAAGCGTGGGATGTTGGGAGAATGGCCAGAGCAGGCATTCAATCCAGTCGTGGGGACTTCACTGGATGTTTCTCAAGGGAGACAGCATTTAAGCTAAATCATGAAAGATGGGAAGGAAATAAATTCATCCTGTTCTTGGGTCTTTGAGATTCCACAGCCTTGACAGCATCACCCATGCACTTTAATACAAAGATAAAAGGGGTAAATAAAATAGTTCTTCTCTTTCTCATATCACCCTGATCAGCCCTAACTACTTCCTCCAAAAATGGAAAGAAGAAAAAACAAAGATAAATTAGGAAACAAGACCCAGAAGTTTCTTGAACAGCTTTCTGAAACAGATTATACTTACCTTTAGAGCAGTTTTGGATTAGAAAACACCACACACACACACACACACACACCATTCACTCCTCTCCTCTCACATACACACACTTTTTTTGTATGTGTATGTGATACTGGCAAATGAACCCAAGGGTGCATTACCACTAAATTACATCTTTAGTTCTTTTATTTTTTACCATGAGACAGGACTTGCTAAGTTGCTAAGGCTCGCCTTAAACTTGCAATCCTCTTACTTTGGCTTCTTGAATTTCTAGGATTACAGATGTTCACTGTGTCTGGATCTCACATACCTTATTAACAGTCAAATGCCCAGAAAGTTACCAAGCTAATCTACAGAGAATTGAAAATTCAAATTAAGCCTTGTACTTTGTGATGGAATTATGTAAATGAATGGTTGATCTCACAAATACAGACACCAATGGTTGATTTTATGTGTTAACTTGACTGTGTACACAGATACTTGATTAAACATTATTCTGGGTGAGTATATGAGGATGTTTGGGGATGAGATTAACATTGGAATTGGTAGACTGAATAAAGCACACTGCCCTCCATAACATGGATGGCCTTCATCAATCTGTCAAAGGCCTGAATAGAACTGAAGGCACAGTAAGGGAGACGTTGACTTGCCTCACTGTCTTTGAGCTGGACATGAGTCCTTAGGTTCAGACCCAGAGTCAGATTGGAACTTGGTTCTCGAGGCCTTCAGACTTGCACTGGAACTATACCACTGGTTCTCTTGGGTCTACATCCTGACAGTTGCACATCCTGGAGCTCCTCAGCTTCCATAACCACCCAAACATATGTGAGCCAATTCCCCATAATTCCCTCTCTCCCTCTCTATACACACACTCTCTCTGTTGGCTCTATTTCTCTAGAGAATCCAAACTAATGCAGATTTTGGTACCAAGATAGTTTTAGAGGAATAGAACCTAAGGACACATTTTCTATATTGGTTTCAAGATTCTGTAATTGAGTCTCTTGACTGATTAGATTTAAAGACACTAATGATTAGATTTTTAATAATAAGAGTACTGATCATCTGTGGTGTGAACTGGCAATAGGGATATGCAAAATATCCTCATTAAATATAAATCAGTCAAGAAGCAAGGTAAAGGGTAACTATTTATATGATACTTTCTAACATATTTGGAAAACTGATAATGAGATTGACTGGTTGCTTTTAATGTAACTCGATAGTGGTAAGAGCCCTAACAGCACGTGCACATAGCTCTTCTTCTGAGAAAACTTTTGGTCTTCTACTGGCCTTAGTTAAGACTGAATATTAAGCATGGGTCACCAAGTTACCATGTGGCCTGAGCTGCCTGTCATATACTGCATATTCTGTGACCTATCAATCCAGAAAGTTGGGCATGTACAGCAACAGTCTATCAGCAAATATCATGTATATGATATATGTAATATTTATCACAGATAGATAGATATAGATGATGAAAATGATAGATTATATAATAGACAGATTGATAGACAGATAGAAGAGCCAGAGCAGTGCCTGAAGGCACAAGTAAGTTGCATGCAGTAGAAGTAACCCAAATTTTCCGTGGTCCTCTCTTTCATCGTGCTCCTCTGGCCTCTAAAAGAGTATCCTATGATCTGCTGACTGAGGAAGAGAACAGAAGATGGTTCTGCACAATACACAGACACCCTGTTAAATTAGACAATTGCAGCACCACATTCCCTTTCTACAACATCCCTAAAGGAGAGAGTAGAGAAACCTAGTGGGTAGAACCTTAAGCAGTGTGCCTGATTGTTCACTTTGTTTGGCAGGAGAAATAGCCACCTGAAATGAGTAGAAAATACAAGATATTGTCCTCCATAAAAAATAATTCATATATACAAACCAAAACTAATCATCTTTCCCCACAAATCAGCTACTCCTTTTATTTCCCCGTCCTTATAAATTGTCAAAATCTTCATGTTTTCCCTTATTTATGGAAGCTAGAGTAAAATCCAGGCTTGGGTGAAAAATAGTCAAACTCATGTATTAGACCCACCAAGAGCAAAGCAACACATAATCTAGGGGAACCATAGACATGTAGGTGGGAAAATAAGAAAGGGAAGGAAGATAGGGAGGGATCTAGGGAGACAATCAACAATATAACATATTCTTTAGTCCCCATCCCCGAGAAGTCAAATAATACTTTGTGTGTGTGTGTGTGTGTGTGTGTGTGTGTGTGTGTGTGTATACACACACAATCCAAGGAAGGTCAAGCTGGTAGAATGGTGACAGTGGCTTCACTTGTCACTGTCATTTAAAGATAGGCTTCTTCCCTTCAAATGGCTGTGACATTCTCTAAGACTGGAAGATAATGAAGGAGAGAGAAAGTAAGGAGAACTGCAAGGATGGTTTTATACCACAGGTCTAGGGGCGTGGCCAAACTTTTGGAGGAGGGAATATTCCATCCACTCACACCTATACCTCATTGTCCAGAAGTTCATCACATGGCTTCACCTGCTGAAAAGGAGACAGGGAACGATCCAGGAAGAAGAGATGGGTATTGTGAGCATCTAGCCAGTGTCTATAACCAATCATGAATAAAACAAAGCTCCTACATTTAGCTTAAACCCTAGCATGGAGTGAGAAGATAATAAGATAGTGACAAATATCAGATAGTGACAAACATTGTAAGTAGAAACAATCAACAGTAAGGGAACACTAGGGAGAACCAGAAGGTGCTATTGCATTTTGTTAATTCTATGCACTCGCCCATGCACACATTTTGACATCTCTGAAATCAGGATGCATCTTACAAAATTGTCACATCATTGACTAGTTGCAGCATTTTTCTTTTTCAATGGTACCCAAAAGAATGGTATGCCTTACTAAAATGGCATATTTTATTAGTCTATTTGGAGTTGTAATAACAAAATGCCATAAACTGAGTGACTTAAAAACATCTGAGATTTATTTCTCATGGGAGGATCTAGAGGCTGGGAAGTCCTAGATCAAGTACCAACAGATTTGATGTCTCATGAGGCTCCACTTCCTGGAGCATGAACAGCCACCTATTTGCAGTAGCTTCACATGATAGAAAGCTGAAGGGTCTCTTTGGGTTCTAAGGGCTCTAAACCCATTTACTAGGGTTCTATCTTCATGACTTACTCACTTCCCAAATGACCCACATCCTATTGCCATTCTCTTGAGGATTAAGATTTCAACCAATGAATTCTGAGGGGACACAAACATTCTTATTATAGCACAAATGAAATAATATGCTAAGATGTTTGATATGGGATAATCAGGAAAGGTTTTTCTGCAATAACATGTCATCAAGGCCTGAACAGAAGGATTTGACCATATGAATAGCTACAGACAGAGATCCCTGAGCAGAAGAAAAAGCAAGAGCAGAGACCACAGAAGAGGGCATACTTGGGTTGTTCAAGGACAAGCAAAGATGCCCTTGTGGCCAAGTGAAGCAGATGAGGCAGAGGATGATATAAGGTAAGGTAGAGAATGGCACTGAAGCTATAGAAATATCTAAGACACAGATGGCCTTCCACAAATTACTTTGCTTTAACTGAACCACATTTTTCTGAACTGTGAAATAAAGATGATATTACCTACCCCACAGGCATGTCTGAGGACTAAGTAATGCACCATGGTGAAGGAACAGAAACAGATATGGCAGAGACATGGCTCTGCTCTGCCCTTACTCTGGATGAGGACCATTCTGGCAATCTTTCAACAGACTAGTGAAGTTGATGTGTTATGGTTTCTCTCATATAATTTTATGCTTCACATTTTAAGGTTTTAATGTAAATCTTCCTCTACTCAACCATATTACTTCCTGTATGTAGAACTGTCTGGGTCTCTTTCTTACAATAAAATCTCAGAAGAAAATCTCAGAAGAAGGTCAAGTAGATAAAGCCCAACTATTTTTTTTTCCTCAAAAAAATGAAGCCACTACTTTTTCTTTGCATGATTACATAAGTAAACTTCACAGGAGGAGGACAAGGAGATGGGTGAGGAGTAAGAAATAATTAAATCTTGAAATAAGCTTTCTTATTTCTTTTTAAAATTATAGTCCAATCCCACCCAGTTTCATTGTGGTACCCAAACTTAGTGTTCACTCTTCAGTGTTGATTTTAATTCACCACAATAAAGTTTTGGTGCTAAAATCTGACATATTAGCCAAATATGCCATTAATCAAATGATACTGACATGGGACAGTGATCCCTGTGATTAAACAAACATGCTTCATTTTTCTCTGAGAGTTTTGGGCCTGCTTCCAAATACTAGGTCACACTTCAGTCTTACCTTGGTTACATCATTTCCAGCGCCATGTGGTTTTATACATTCATATACCATTACATCAGCCCTGGCAACTAGGAACTGCACAGCTTATTACTTAAAATATCCTTGCTTCCAGTTAAGAAAGTCTACAAAGAGACCCTCTGAGAACAAGCTCACTCATTTGTTCCATTACTCATTGAAAACCTCCTGAGTGCCTCGAGTGTATAGACACAAAAACGAAACAAGGCTACTACCACTGAGAAAATGCTCATTCAGTATCTGTTCATCAAAAATGCATTGTGCTGTGAGTTATGCTAGGAGCTTAGGAAGATAATTTCTGAATAAAACATGATAACTGATTTCAACTAGATCGCTGCTTATAGGAAAGCATTTAATAGATAGCAAAATGCAATTTTATCTGTACTGAATGAATCAGCCTGGTGACAAGGGGATGGCGTCATGAGCTGGTCTTTGGCTCTGTGATGGAAGTGTTTGGAATACTAACAAAAGGCATTGTAATCTTAATCATAAGGGAAACTTTAACTGAAGTAAAATTAAAAGGGTGACTAAGTTTCATTTGTCTTCCTTCTGCACCTTTAAATGAATGAGATGATTAAACTATGGACAGATCTGTCCCAATCCCTCAAGAAGGAGGAAATGAACAAGCTGCAGTGGTCGGAGGCTGGTAGTCAGGAAGGGAGGCTCCCAGACTGGCTCACTGAGTGTCCTCTCACAAGCGTTGTGACCCCTTGATTCCTGTGCCTGTATAACAACCGAGTTAGATTAGGTGATATCAATGGTCCTTGCCATTTCCAATATTTTCTCACTCTTGCTCCTCGTAGTTGAATTGGTGCTAAGGAGGTATTAGATAGGGAAGGCATCTGCAGTCACTGCATCTGCATAATGGCTTTTTAAATTGTCTATAAAAGATGAAGGTTTGTACATCTCTGTATACAAATGGTTGATTTTATATGCTTATTCATTTGAAAAGAGTCCTATAATTTACCTTCCTAACCTGCTTTGCTTGTGATTTTTATAGAAAGGACTGGAGTTGTTCAAGATATGTAGGATCCTCTGCAAATATTAGGTCTTTGGTATAAATTGTGTATTAGAAAAAATTTCAATTTACTCTCTGATCACAGGACAAAATATCAAATTCAGGTTCAACAACATTACTGCCTTCTGGCATGACTGATCACAAATCATGAGTAATTTTATGAATCAATTTGGACACTGAATTGAAGGAATTTTTAACTGACTCTCCCCACAAATGAGTGTTTAAGATTTATATTCCAAGGGATCATCATATATTCAATTTCTATTCTAATGAAGGCTCAGATTCATTTCAGACAGACATTCCACTCTGATAAAGGAGCCATCCTATTATGATGGTCTAATAAAAAGACCAAAAGTCTCACTTAGACCCTTTCCCAGGCTCTTTCTTAGTTTTCATTTTACTTACATTATTCCTTTGGAAAACCAAAATCAGAGTATTTTAAAATACTCTGATCTTTTCCCAACAAACTGAATTACCAAACATTTTTGTGAGATACATTTATAGAAATGTTTATAAATATAATTAATGTAATACAACATACTAAATTACCATCAAATTCTTCATTTTGTATTGCGACACAAAAGTTGAGAGCCTTAAAATAGGGAGTGGGAGAATGCACTGGCATTTATCTAGTTTTCCAAACTTTACACTAAATATTGTAAAATTGTAATTTAGCAACTGGACTGAAAGAAGTTCTTGTCTTAACAATGCCCCAGTCTAATGGTTATAGAGTAAGTTTCATTACAATCTTTTACAGTCTTTTAAAATACAACAATCCATAAAGGAGCGTATGTGTGCATTAATTTTAAATGATTGATTAATTTAATCCCAAGCTGTTTTCATGACATGCTGAGTAGCCTAGCAGATTAGATTCTCATTTTACTTTAACATGGTCAACCGCAGAAGGATGCCCTTGACGATGAAGGAAAAATTGTTTCAGACGATATACAACAGCAAAGAGCAAAAGAAGGTGAATGTGGAAAAATAAAGTGGGATAGTTTAATCAGTAAAAACTAAAATGATTAAGACTAAATTATTTCTCCTCTGTATTTACTCATATTTCTTGACTCCAACCCCCACTGTCAATCTAGTAAACAAAAGTATTTTATTTCCTGAGAAGAAATAAAAGGAAAATCAAAGAGTATGACTTCTGGCTTTGGATTTCAAAATCTTGTAATCAGAGAACAAAAGAAAAGGATTATTATGAGGAATCAATCCAAAAGAATCCTAGGTGAGGCTAAAAGATTATAAAGTTAGCTGAATTCATAAGATTAGATGATTAGGTACATAATATTAGATGATCAAGAGAAGACACCTGGTTAAATACCCAGGTCCAGCTGAGAATGAGGGTCTGTGCCCCAACTATGGGAAAAGCAGCAGAACTCCATGGTTCCTCCTTGGAGCAGAAGCAGAAGAGCTGCGCGCACAGTAGCTAGGCAGGCATCAGACAGTGTCCTTAACCCTGTGACACTTCAGGGATGGGGAGGGGAGCACAGAATGTTTTCTCTGTTCCCAGATCAGCAGAGAAATGACCCCGACAACCAGCTGCTTGAAGTGGATGTAAAGAAGGACTCAATAGTTATCGCTGAGCTCAAAGGGGGATGAGATTATTCCATCAAATGCTGATGTGGGCCACGGACACAAGGCCAGATATGTACTTCCAGTGATTTGGCCCTGTGTGAGTCTCCAGGAACTTCCACCCAGGCCTAGATAAAGTTAGCTGATCAGGAAGTATGGCACAATGATTGAAATTGTGTTTGACCCATGATCTGCTAGGTATTGTGTTCCAAAGAGGACTACAACCATAAGCTCCCGCTATGGAAGACTCTGATGCCAGACTCCTACTCAGGTGCATATTTAAACCATGCAAATCCCTCCTCCCCTTATTGCTCTGCTCCTGGAGGCCAGAACTGCTTCACAACATCTGGAGGGAGCAAAAAGGGAAGAAAGGAAGCATGGGTTCAGGACCTTTCCCCATGAGTTCCAACCTCTGTCTTCCCACTTACTCTATACCTCAGTTATACTATACATTTCTTCCGACCCTTTGTGCATGCTTCTCCATTTGCACACAGTGCCCTCTCAAACTCCTATTTTATGCATTCATCAAATGCTTCTCAAATGCTAACTCTTCTCATAAATCTTTCAGGACCCTTCTCTTTGCTTGTGAAATCAATAATTCCTCTCCCCAATTCTATATAGTAATTCACATGTCTACCAAAGCTTATCACAACATTTAAGTCACATGGGCAACACTGCCTAGAGGGAGGATTGGGGTAAATGCATGACATTGGAAAAAGAGAAAGTATCAGAGTTAGTTAGAAGAAATGGAATGTACAGCCAGTGAATTCAGAGGAACACATATAGGTCAGGAAGACCTTGCGGAGGAAGAGATCAAAACTTTAAAAGCAGGGAAAAGCTAATAGTATTTACAAACTTACAACTAGAAAGAACCCTGAGATGTCCTGAGAACACTGTACCACATGAAGTAGCTCGGACTGTGATTCTCAAGGTCCACTTTCAGTCTGCTAAACAGACTCCTTCACCGTGGTACTTGCATTATAATGGTCAAAGCCACATACAAATGAATTTGTAATTAGAGGTGGAGCTGCATGTGATCTAGTTATTTTTACTTTTTTGGCAAAGGTCTAGAGAGATATTTGAAAGGAGTTTGTTCCAGAAACAACAATGATATCCTAAAGGATAAATTTTGGATCATATACTATATTATTTTAGTCCGTATACCCCAGATATTTTAAGGAAACAGTACATTTCTGATAATTTCAAAGATTTCTTCCAATGCACATCTCATCTATTCTACTCAACATCCTCACTACCTGGAAAGCATTTTAAGCTGGACTGTGGCTTAAACATTGCATACATGATCTTTCTTTCTTTCTACTACTGGTGGGAGTTCAGTCTCTTTTTGACCTAAGTTGGGTCAGGGACAGGAATAGTTATAAGAACCTACCACTTAGATTTCTCAAGGAGTCAATAATTAGTACATGGACAAGGTGCGAGTTGGTCTCTACAGAGGCACTAGGTAACACAACTTGACCTGCACTGAAGGAAATGAAGGGAAAATAGAAGAGTGCTGGTTTGAAAAATCCAGTGCTGACCTACTACTCCATGTAACAGAGATTCAGAATGGGATGTAGTGTCTAAACCAGCAAACATCTGATTTATTACGGTGTCAGATGCAGAAATGGAAGGAAGCCTTCACATCCCTGAAAGAATCAAGGAATATACGTATGAATGGCTAGCACTGGGTCATCATCAAAAGCAGAAGAAAAGGCAATGTTGGCCATGGGCTAGGACAAGAGAGTCCGTAAACCAGGCATGCTCATGGTAATCAGTCCAAAAGCACCAAGGGAGAGAAGGAAATTTGCAGAGATCTAGCAGATTATCAAAACAAACTCTGCCCAGGCCATTTAAGGACTGGAAGTGACAGAGAAGCAGCTAACTCACAGGGAGTGGTAGCCATGATATGTCACAATGAGACTTCCAAGGACAAAACAAGGAAATGGATTTCCCCTTCTCTTGCTTCTCCCCATGAAGGATAATAGCCATAAACAATACTGTGCCAACTATGACAACTGGAAAGCAGCTACTCTTGCCTTTGCCATGCTGTCTGTGTGATCACCTCCATGACCCCAGGATTCTCAGTCATCTGCTCATGCTGATCAGGAAGTCTAACTGGTGACTTAGGCCTACACGGAGATCACTGGCCTGCCCTAATCAAGGACATGAAAGATGAGAGGGCAGCTAAAAAAGATAAAAGACACTACAGAAGAGTATCTGCCTTTTTGACAAGGGACCTGCCATTAGAATAATATAAAAGAAACCTGAGAATTGTCAATCACACACACACAAAAAAAAAGCAAGCGAAATTGGATGAATGCCAAAGATTTTAAGCGAGTCAAACGCTGTGCTTTTACGGATCCTATCCAAAGAACAAAAGGCTGGTTTAAGTAAAGTGTCTTAAAGTGAAAAGTTTTGGAAGTTTAAATGCAATGCCATTTATAAGGCAAACTTTTAAACTTCTTCTCTTTTTTAATTTATTTTTAATGTGGGTGGCTCAACTCTTTCTCCTTGCAGATGACAGCCTTACCCAGCCTTTGAGTCACTGCGAATGTACAAAAGAATGAGAGCAAATTGGGTTCAAATTAATATTTTGTATTTCATTACTTCTAAATGGAAACATAATAATTCTATTGATAAAACCACAGTCAAAGAGATTCTGAAACTTCTTTATAAAACAAATCAGGTTAGGAAGATTAGAATTTGGGATATAGGAATCTTTTAAATTATGATTTTTTTTCATTTTCATGGACCACTGCTTCCAAGAATACTGAACTAAAATGGTCTTGAAAGAAATGACTTTGTTGGTATAGATTGGTCTGTGTTTGAAAACACCAGTTTTTAATTTGGCATAATTTTTTTATTTAAAAAAGGTATTTAATTTAAAGAAGAGTTAAAAAAATGAGTAAGGATGAAAATTATTACATGGCCTTATCTGAATCTTTACCTGAGAATTGTTCTTCAAGGATGAAGTATTGGAGAAAATATTAAGGGCTCTTTTGGAATCTGGGTTTGAGGCCTTGGAAAAGTCCTTAATTTGGGAAACTAGCTGTCAACATTCTGAAACCTTTACATTTAAAGCTAAAGAATGTAAAGTTATTAGAAGCATATGGTACAATTAAGTAGCTTAGATTTTTTTTTTTTTTGGTTAAGTGATGATTTCTTTTGCTGATTTTCCAAACTGAAAATAAAACAGCTTTTGGAGTGGAATACATTAATTCATATGGGCTTTAATTTTAAAAGAAGGTACATCATTTATGTAACTAGCTTATATAGCAAACCTAAAAACATAGATTAGATAATGCTATACTTTATAACAGCTTTGAAGATAGAATATTCAATATAAATTAATATTCTGTAGTCAGGTTGTTCGAGGTCAATTCGTCCTAATCTCTAGAAAACAATCAAATAAAATGAAAAGTACAATATAGTAAGAAGTTACACTTTAAAAATAATGATTGGATTTCTTCCAATCTGGAAATCAGATTAATAAAAAAAGAAAAAAGTTACAACACAATGGTGCATTAAAAAAAAAAAAAGGTTTAAGGAGACCACGGAAGTTTTCTCTGTGTGGTCTGGATCTGTTGGTAGAGAGCTAGATTCCTGCATTCTCCAGCAGGTAGGGCTCCCCCTGATCTCTGCCCCTCAGAGGTGGGACTCTTCTACCCCAGTGGAAGGATCTGAAACTTCTTATAGTTGCCAAACTCCTCAGGTGCTGACAGCCTCATTTCACAGAAATCTAAAAGTAGCTACCCTCTAAATTCACGCTGTTTGGTGTCCACATAGTCCCTTCTGCCACTCCACTCCCAACTGGTAAGACTGCTTTCAGGGGTTCTTACCCTCAAATATAATGCTCATATCTTGCCTCTGGCCACAGCTTGCTTCTATGTAAGATAATGGGAAGATGTGCATGTGGTGTCTGCATTCCTTTTAATACTGGGTCTTAAGTCCTAAGTTTTCCAATACAGTCTTTCCCTCAGTACATACCAAGCGATACTTTTAAAGATGAGTTTTGCCAACATGCTTCTAAAGATATTTTGTACACAAAGAATGATGGTGGTCTGTAGATAAGGAGTCCATTCAATAATCACATCAGCATGAAAAGATTCTATGTTATTTCCCTGCCATCACACGTACAAATACAGTATACCTTCATTATTTATAGAACCCCATTTTTACAGATTCTTCTAGTTGTGAGAATTTCTTTGCAAACCCAAAATCAATGCGCAAGACTCTTCCATGGTCATTCATGGACATGCTTAGAATGGTGAAAATCTTGAGCGAACTGATGTTTGTTTCCCACCTGAGGCCAAACAAGGAAAATCTTTAAACCTCTGTCTTCTTGTTTCAGTTCTCACACTGTAAATGAGGATTCTTATTATGGTCTACAATTTTTCACATTGTTCTCTGTGTGTGTGTGATTTTGCTGTTTAAGACATCCCCACACATAGTACGACACAAAAGTACCGGTATTTCTATTAATATATTTCTATTAGTAAAATTATGGCACAGTGTTTCTGAAGCTTCTGAGTAAAATCAGTCAGGTTAGAAAGATTAGAATTTGGGCTATGCTTACAAGAAATTTCGAATTGCATATTTTTATCCAGGAAGTATGCCAATTACTGAAACAGAGAAAGTTTATTCCTGAGGCAGCCAAGTGAAGAGATGGGAGAACAAGCCTCAAATCCACCTCCCTGGGAACAAGGTTTAGGAATATTTATGGAATAAAGAATCGGGGTGATCTAAGGCCTAGAGAGAAGTGATTGGAGGTAAGGATCATTGAAGTAATCAGAGCGTGCATGGGTAATCAAATGCTCCTTTCAGAATGCATGTTCAGAAAATGGTGGCATTAGCATGATCTAAAGGTAGAATTTTCAGCTCTCTAATGCCAAAGAAGTCACCCATCAGATATCCTGAAGACTCAAGTAAAGGGTAAGTGATTTCAACTGATTTGACCTAGACAAAAGCAGCCTCTAAGTTCCTGAGAAACAACTCTTACCATCAGGGACCACATGTCAAAGGTGTTATCTGTAGCAAAATTAAAGGGCATCTAGTAATATACTGCTTAGCTATATGACCTCTAAAATGTAGAGGTTTATTCAGGTTTTCCCTGGGTTCTAGAACTAAATTGCTTGTCTAGTATTCCTGAGCACAAGAAGACTGTGATCTGCTTTGTGGAAAAAATATATGTGTTAGATAAAACTTCTTTCAGGTACAAGTTATAGTATTGTTGGCCATAAATTCATTGTTAATAAATCAACAATAGGGTACATCCAGGAAAAGTCATAGGAAATTTGCTGATTTGTACATGAAGTCACTCTAGAAGTGCCAAAGTAACAATTTTAGCACTGATGAAGCTCTGGAAAAGATGTATAAGTGGTTAAATTTGTGGACTCAGGATTTGACAACCAATTTTAAAGAACATAGTAGACAGATAGCATTTTTGTGAGGCCCAAAGCCAAAGAAATTTATTAGTATGTTAGAAAGGGTCAGGAAAATGTTAAGCCCTTCTTAGCCCCTGCTGACTGGCTCACACATTTTACATTTGCAGATTCTATACACCATGGCTTCCTGGAATTTTTTAAATAACCCTTAAGTAATATATAAGTAAAGGGTTTTATGGAAGAGAAGGTTTTAAATGCCAATGAGACTGGCCTATTTTCTAAGAACAAACTAACCTACATAATCCAAATAGCATTTTAGAAGACAAAAATATGACCAGAGATTTGGAGGAACATAACCCCACATTGTCACTACAGGCAATAGTTCAGTATTCATGAGTTTATTGCTTGTGGTGACTTTATAGAACACTACTATCACAAATGACAAAAGCAAACTGTATCAAGGTCAATGCAGTAAGGAAATGCTTTTCATTTAAATAAGGAGTTGCTGGAATGGTCAATGTTTAGGGGTCAACAGAAATAAATGAGGTGCTGAGTTTAACCTGCCTTGATGGAATGAAAGTATTCCATAATTCTAAACTCTTTTCTCTCTCCCTTTAATAATAAGGATTTCCTCAACCTTTTAACACTCAAAGGGAACTGGGCCTATTGCTAAAATACAGGCAGGCAGTAGTAGCAAGTAATTTACTGAGAATGAACAGATGCTCCTTAATTAGTGAAAAGGTATGCCCAAAGGGAAGTGTGAGAAAGCTAAACAAAAATTATATACAGATACATTATTCATATATATAATCTCAGCACATATATAACCATATGTAATATCTAGATATAATATAGAGAAATGTATATATGTTATCTGAATATACACATATATATGATCATATATGTGTGTATAAAAGTATACATAAATTTTTGTGTACCCTCCTTTTGATATCTAGTAAAAAGATTAAGAGAGATGTTGCCACTGCTTCCCCTATATCCTACAGAAGCAATATTTCCACCAAATTCAACACTGATATATTTAAAGTTATAAAATGGACAACTTATGGAGTTTTGACATAACGAATATATAAAATTCTTTGGAGTTATTAGAAAGTAGATTTAAATATTGACTCTGTGATTAGAATTTTAACCAGATTATGAAAATTCTATTAATCTCAGTATTATCATATCTAAAATTGTAAGTAACACATTTGAGATGTGTTTAACTGGAGATGCTCATTAGACATCCAACTGAATATATCTGATGGGCAACTAGAATTATGAGTCTGAGGCAAGGGGAGGAAGGTCTGGGTAAGAGAAATAAATTTGGGTGTGGTCAGACTACATATGGGGATAACAACATGAGATTTGTATGACACCTTTCAGGCAATGACTATAGGTAGATAGAGGACTTTGGACAGAGCCGAGGCATTATAATAACTAGAGGTTTGGAGAAAGAAAAGAATTCAACAAAGGAGATTAACCAAAAGTGTTTCATGGGAGGACCAACCAGGGGAGGTTCCCTGCCTGGAGCATCCCTGCCTACCTACACCCTGCGTTCCTGCTGGGGCCTTTTTGAGTCCCTCAGGAAGGTGCTCAGGACATCACTGATAGGATCCCCATCTTGAGCATCCCTGCTTAAGACCAACCAGGGGAGATTCCCCTTCTGGAGCAGCACCACCACTGATGCCCCCAGTTCCTTTTGGGGCCTGTTTGAGTCCTCCTGGAAGGTAGGTCTCCATTTTCGTAGGTTCAGATTTGCAACCTTGAGCCTGGAAACAAAAGGTAGAGCAACACCAGACCCAGGCAGAAACAGCCTCTGGAAGAAGGTGATCATCAAAGAGTTGGTGGCTGATCTGACCCTTCGAATTGCAAGGAAAAACACCTGAGGAACTGTCTGCTTTTCCCTCAGGAAATCTCAATTCAGAGATCCACAAAAAGGAATTCAAAATGAAGAATCCAACAAGGAGAGGTTCACCTCAAACTGAAAACTCCCCCAAGGATGCCATGAATAGGGGTTGAGGTAAAAACTTTGAAAATATTATCAATGATCTGATTACTAAAAGAAGCAATGAACTAAAAGAAGATATAATGAAGGGACTAAGTGAGAAGACTGAAGAGATACAAAACTCTATTATCAAAGAAATAGACACACTCAAAAAGGAAGTAACAGAGCTAAAATCTGCAGACAGTGACATGAGAGGAACCATGGAAGAATTTAATAATAGACTAACTTCTATAGAAAACAGAACCTCAGCTCTTGAAGAAAGAACTCCTGACAATGAGGACAGGCTGAGCAAACTAGAGCTCACGGATGACAAAAAAGAAAAAACAAACTCACAGAACAGGAACAGAATTGTAAAAATGTCTGGAATGAAATGAGAAGAAACAGTTTAAGAGTGATTGGGATACAGGAAAAAATTGAAACACAAACGAATGAGATAAGGAATATTCTCAGGAAATTGCTAAAGAAAATTTTGCCCATATAAATAGAGTCAGATATGCTCATCCAGAAAGCTTACAGGACACTCAGTAGGCCTAATCAAATGAAAAGCTCACCAAGACACATCATATTCAAAATGTACAACAGGGAAATCAAGGAAAGAATATTGAAAGCAGCAAGGGAGAAACGCCAAATTATACAGGCAAACCAATCAGAATCACATCTGAGTTTTCAGTTCAGACTCTGGAAGTGAGAAGATCTTGGATGGAGATCTTTCAATGCTGAATGAGCACAACATGCAGCCAAGAATACTATACCCAGCAAAACTCAGCTTCAAATTTGAGGGGGAAATAAGAACTTTTCATGATAAGATCAAACTTGCAGCATTTGTGAAGAGAAAGCCAGCATTACAAAGAATTCTCAAACATAAACTCCTGATACAAGTACAAGCTAATATTCCTCAAAACCAACATTCAATGGAAATTCAATAAAGGTAGAGACCATCAACAGATAACTAAAAGACAGCACAGAATTTACTAAAAAACACAATGAATAGGAACCACAACCACATAACAATTCTAAAACTGAATGTGAATGGTCACAATGCACCAATCAATAGACACAGACTAGCAGATCAGATCAAAAAACAAAATCCAACAATATTCTGCCTACAGAAAACCCATCTTACAGCCAATGACACCCACAGATTAAGGGTGACCGGATAGAAAAAAAATCTACCAAGCATATGGCTCAAGAAAGCAAGCTGGAGTTGCAATTCTCATATCTGAAAAAGTGTATTTCAAAAATAAATTAATCAAAAGAGATAAAGAAGGTCACTTCATCCTATTAAAGGGAACAATACAACAGGAGGAAATAACCATAGTAAATAAATACTCTCCAAACAGCAATGATCCCAACTATGTGGAAAAAATATTCCAAGATACAGAACCACTTGTGGACCTCAACACAATAGTACTGGGAGACTTTACCATCCTTTATCAGCAATAGATAGATCATCAAACAAAGAAACAATGAAGAGATCTCCAGTCTAAGCAACATCATATATCAAACAGACTTAAAAGACATCTACAGAATATTCCACCCCAAATTGGCAGAGTATATCTTCTTCACAGCAGCACATGGAACCTTCTCGAAAATAGATCACATTCAAGTTCACAAAGGAAATCTCAGCAAATATAAAAAGTAGATATTATCCCACGAATTCTATCAGACTATGATGCCATGATCCTAATAATTAACAGCAAAACCATGACACAAAACACACATATGTATGGAGATTGAGTAACATCCTATTAAGTGAAGAATGGATCCAAGAATACATGAGAACAGTAATTAAGGAATTCTTGGAAGAGAATGAGAATGAGGACACAACATATCAAAACCTCTGGGACAGCATGAAAGCATTCTTAAGGGGAAAATTATTGCACTGAGTGTCCACATTAAGAATCAGGAGAAATCCCTAACAAATAAGTTCATGCACAAACTCAAATCTCTACAAAAGGAAGAACAGTATAATCCCAAAGCCAGCAGAAGACAGGAAATAATTAAGATCAAAACTGAAATCAATGAAATTGAGAACAAAAACAAAAAAAAAAAAGAATTGATGAAAGAAATAAAGAGCTGGTTCTTCAAAAAAAATAAATATAATTGACAGACCCTTAGATAATCTAATTAAAAGAAGGAGAGAATCAAAGCAAATCAACAAAATCACCATTGAAAAGGGTGTGATCACTACTGACCCCCATGAAATCAAATAGCTATCAGAACATATTTTGAAAAACTAAACTCCTCTAAATCAGATAATCTGGATGACATGGACAAATTTTTAGACACATGCAATATCCCCAAATTGACACAGGATGATATTGAAATCCTAAACAGCCCAATAACAGGAACCGAAATCCATACAGCAATTAAAAGTCTTTCAAAGAAGTAAAGCCCAGGACCTGATGGATTCTCTGCAGAGTTTTACCACACCTTTGAAAAAAAACACCTATCCTTTTGAACACATTCCAAGAAACTGAAAAAGAGGAAATCTCCCAAACACTTTTTATGAAGCAACATAACTCTAATACCAAAATCCAAGAAAGACACATCAAAAAAAGAAAACTACAGACCAATATCCCTCATGAATATCAATGCAAAATCCTTAATAAGGTTCTTGCAAACCACATTCAAAACCACATCAAGAAAATAATTCATCATGATCAAGTGGGCTTCATTCCTGGTATGCAAGGCTGTTTCAACATATGCAAATTAGTACATATAATGCATCACTTAAACATAATTAAGGACAAAACCATATGATTATCTAAATAGATGCAGAAAAGGCCTTCAATAAAATCCAGCACCCATTTATGCTTAACACTCTAGAGAAAATAAGGATCAAAAGAACTTATCTTAACTATGTAAAGGCCATATATGCCAAACCCTCAGCTAGTATAATACTAAATGGAGAAAGGTTGAAAGCATTTCCACTGAATTTGGGAACAAGACAAGGCTGCCTGATTTCACCATTTTTATTCAATATAGTCCTTGACACCTTGGCTGAACCAAACAGACAAGAGGAAGAAATCAAAGAGAAAAGAATAGGAAGAGAGGAAGTCAAACTATCCCTTTTTGCTGATGACATGATCCTATATCTGGAAGATCCAAAATACTCCACCAGAAAACTGATAGAGCTTATAACAGATTTGGCAAAGTAGCAGGCTACAACATCAACACCCAAAAATCAATAGCTTTCCTATATGCCAACAATAATAGGGAAGAAGAAATTAGGAAACCGGTCCCATTCACAATATCCTCTAAAAGAATAAAATACTTGGGAATTAATCTAACAAGAGAAGTAAAAGACCACTACAATGAAATTTATTATCAAACATTGAAAACAGAAATTGCAGAAGACCTGAGAAGATGGAAAGGTGTTTCATGCTCTTGGTTAGGCAGAATTAATATAATTAAAATGGCCATTCTGCTAAAAGCACTGTACAGATTCAATGCAATCCCCATCAAGATTCCAATGTCATTCTTTGTAGATATAGAAAAAGCAATTCTCAAATTCATTTGGAACAATAAGAAACCCAGAATAGCCAAAACATTACTAAACAAGAAAGATGAAACAGGTGGTTTTCCAATACCAGATCTAAAACTACACTATCGGGCTGTGGAATTAAAAACAGCATGATATTGGTATCAAAATAGGAATGAAGACCAACGGAATAGAATAGAAGACTTTGAGACAAAGTCCCAAATCTTTAAACATCTGATCTTTGACAAAGGGGGTCAAAATATAACATGGAGAAGAGACAGTCTATCCAACAAATGGTACTGGACAAACTGGACAGCCACTTGCAGAAAATTGAAATTAGATCCTTATCTCTTACTGTGCACAAAAATCAATTCTAAATGGATGAAAGAATTAGGAAATAAGCCAGGTACCATACATCTTCTAGAACAAAAAATAGGACCAACACTCCAGCATATGGGAGTTGGTAATGACTTCCTCAACAAAACTCCTAAAGTGAAAGAAGTAAAGTTGAAAGTCAGTGAGTGGGATGCCATTAAACTAAAAAGTTTCTGTACAGCCAAGGAAATAGTCAGAACAATCAAGAGACAGCCTACAGAATGGGAGAGAATCATGGCCTGTGATCCCTTTGACAGGGGACTAATATCCAAAATTTACATAGATCTCAAAAAACTCAATAACAAAAACACAAACAATCCAATCAATAAATGGGACAGAGAGCTAAACAGAAACTTCTCTACAGAGGACATTGAACAAGCCAATGAATACATGACAAAGTGTTCTAAATCACTGGAAATCAGAGAAATGCAAATCAAAACTACCTTAAGATTTCACCTCACTCCAGTCAGACTGGCAAAGATGAAGACAAATAATAACAAATTCTGGAGGGGTTGTGGGAAGATAGGAACACTAGCACACTGTTGGTAGAATCACAGACTGATCTTGCTACCCTGGAAAGCAGTGTGGAGAATCCTCAAAAAATCGGAGTTGGATCCACCATATGATCCAGCTATCCCTCTTCTGGGTATTTTCCCAGAGGAGTTAGAATCAGCACATTACAGTGACACAACAAAATCTATGTTCATAGCAGCTCAATTTACAATAGTTAAGTTATGGAACCAACCCAGATGCCCCTCACTGGATGAATGGATCCAAAAGCTCTGGTATATATGTACAATGGAGTTCTACTCAACTATTAGAAACAATGATATTGCATCTATTGAAGGTAAATGGATGGCTTTGGAAGAAATCATGCTGAGCGAAGTTAGTCAAACACAGAGAGTTAAGGGCCAAATGGTATCCCTTGTTTGTGGAGGCTGGACCTAAACCCAGGCTCAGGAATAAAGTAGACAAACTCATGTTTTAGATTCATAGAACAAAAATGCAAAATGTTAATATTTATGAGATACAGTTGCAAGATACTTCATAAGATATTTGAACAAGCTGTGCTGCATACCTGTACAAAAACGTAAATGTTTAATCCCACTGTCAAATATTTTGAGTAATAACAGGGGATGATAGGAAGGGAGGAGAAAAGGAAATGTTGGAACTGAGATAAAGCAAAGTATATTCCAAGGAATTATAAATGCCACTGTGTAAACTATAGCCATATATATAAAAAATGTTCTTCATAGGTTTAAGAATTATGTCACTGTATTTGGGTTTTTTAGGAACAATATAGGACCCATAAGAAAGGCAAGGGATCAGGGGATGGAAGGAGGGAGGTAGAGGGATGTAGGGGGAGGGATATTGAAGAAATTGTATTGTTGAATTGTGTGCATTTAAGAATGTGTGACAACTAATTCCAACATTATGTAAAACTATAATGCACTAATAAAAATATATTTTAAAAAAGTGCTTCGTGGGATGGGAGGAAAACAAAGGGTTGATGACATCCTAGAAGGAAAGTGAATAATGTATTTACAGAATGACGACTTCATGTGTCAGGTACTGCAGAGAGGTTAAGGAAAATGAGGGAAAAACCATCTTTGCATTTGACATGTGGAGGTCATTGGTGATGCTCGTAAGGGCAATTTTGGATGCCAAATTGGAGTGAAAGGAGTAGAAATAAAATGATATCTATTGACTCTCTGATGGCGTTTTTTTTTTTGTTTTGTTTTGTTTATGGTTTTTAGGGGTTTTTTGTTTTTTTTTGTTTATGGTTTTTAGGGGTTTTTTGTTTTGTTTTGTTTGTGGTTTTTAGGGGTTTTTTGTTTTGTTTTGTTTATGGTTTTTAGGGGTTTTTTTGTTTTGTTTGTGGTTTTTAGGGGTTTTTTGTTTTGTTTTGTTTATGGTTTTAGGGTTGTTTTGTTTTGTTTGTGGTTTTTAGGGGTTTTTTGTTTTGTTTTGTTTGTGGCTTTTAGGGGTTTTTTGTTTTGTTTTGTTTATGGTTTTTAGGGTTGTTTTGTTTTGTTTTAGCAAACTGTTGCGGAGAAGTGGAATGAGAGCTAATGAAAAGAATTTTTTTTTTTTAAACTGGGAGATATAACAGTATAGAAATGATCTATCTAAACGACATTTACCCTGGTGATGTAGGAGGCAGAGAAGACACTTGCAGAAACAAAGTCCCTGAACAACTGAATTGGATTACAATACGGCAGTTTGGCCCTGGATAAAGTAGTGGCAGTGATTCACTGCAAGAGGAGGAAGGTAGGATGTTTAGACTCAGATACAGATAACGTGGTTTATTTGGTAGTGGGCAGAGAGAAATTAAAGTATGATTGGATTATTAATTAATTTAGAAAAGGTAAGCATATGTTTGTTAACTCTAAATGCTAGTAAGGAAATATAAATTCAGGTGTATGTGTTTGAAATTACAAGGAAATATAAATAGTATAAACTAGAAGAGAAAAAAGTAGTTCTAAGAACACTGAGTCAATAAAAGACAAGAAGGGTTAAATAAAACAAATAACTAAATGGTTAGTATTAACAGGTCCTTAACTCATTTCTGAGCAATATAATTCTGCCACCAAACTAGATGAAGATAGGAAGAGGAAAGAGGAATTTCATGAATGTAGATGTAAACTTCTGAGATCAAATGTTCAAAACTGAATGCAGCCAGTAAAAGAACAATGAATGATAGTCAAAGTTTATCCCATAAATGCAAAGATAATTAAACATAAAATTTATTATATAATATGCTATATTAACAAACTGAAGGAGAAAATTATGCAGCAACTTAATAGATATTTTTAAATACAACTGAGAATTCAACACCCAAATCATATTTTAAAACACTTAGTAAACTAAGAAAGGAAAGCAAAATTCTAAACTTCATATAGGGTAACTATCAAAAAGTTCAGCACACATTCATTCTATAATAAAAACTTTAAAGGCATCCATTAGTAAGAAATGAAATCAGATGACAGCTATTCAGCTGCTCAGCATTGTAATAGCGGCTCCAGGAGGAGTGAATGAATAATTTAAGAGATTAAAGAAATATAAAGGATGGAAAGGAAGAGATAAAATTATCCATTTTTGCAGACAATATAATGTTCAACCGAGAGAATACAAGACAACCAAAGAATAAACTTATTTACAATAATAACAGAAAGCATAAAGTACCATGGAATAAGCCTAATAGGGAAACCATAAGACATTAATGGAGAAAACTGGAAATTTGATAAAGTGGAAATATATATTCATAGACAGGAAGATACCTTATTGAAAGGAGATCCATACTGTTATGATTAATTTATGAATCAATATAACCCAATGAAAATTTCATGGATTTTAATTTTTTTGGAAAACTTTTTTTTAAATTCCAAATTAGTAGGAAAACTCACAATCATTCTTTTTTTTGCCACATTTTTATTGGAGCATTATAGTTGTACATAATGATGGCATTTGTTGTTATATATTTATACATTCACAAAATATAACAATAATTTGGCCAATATCCCTCCCACCACCTCTCTGCTCCCTCACCACATCCCTCCCCCTGGTCCCTTTCTTCTAATGGTCTCCCTTTGACTTTTTAAAAATTTTCCAGTTCTTATTGATTCACAATCATTCTTAACACAAATTAGGAAGCTATCTATCTACACCAACAATCAAGTTCTAAAACTGAAGTAAATAATATAATATGGTATCCGTGTAGGAACAAATAAATCAATAAAATACAATATAGGAAACTAAAAAAATCATGTAAAAAAGGGAATATAAACTGTGGCAAAGGTGACACCTCACATGTTAGCTCCCAATCTCATAATATACAAATATGAAAAAATATAAGTAAATATGTTTCTAATTTTGAGATAATGATCTTCTTCAACACGACCAATAAGAAAAAATGGAAGGCTAAGAAATATGTCCAGCTGGGGCTGGAGCGGTGGCTCAGCGGTTTCGGTGCTTGCCTGGCAAGC
>PVKS010024560.1:0-30959 GCA_004027875.1 Aplodontia rufa | reverse complement strand
GGTGGATGGATGGGGCTCCTGTGCACTGTGGGATCATGGCTGAGTCTTATTTAGGAGGAAGGTGGTGGATGGATGGGGCTCCTGTGCACTGTGGGATCATGCCTCACTCTTATTCTTTCCTCATACCCATTTGCATTTTCCAAGCATTCTTCTATAGCCATGTATTCCATAATAGTTATCAGCTCTTTTTAATATTCTCAGGTCCGTGGTGATGGCTGGATCTCCTGTGCCTTCCGGAGGACACTGGCAGGACTGAGCATGGAGCTGAGGCCAGAACTGTAAGGGATTAGAGGGAAAAGCCCTTAGTTCTTGCCCACTGTCCCTGCAAGCCAGTCCGTGGCCTTTGCAACCTTGTTTTTGCCAGTGTTTTGGCAACAGAGGCCACTGGCATGGACTGAACGGCGTTTCCCCTGGACAGCAGTGGAGGGCTTCTGAAGGGGACACCGTTGTGGAAGAACACTTGGCAACGCGAACTCCACCTGGGAAGGTGGGAAAAGGAGTATGTCATGCATACAGCCTGTCCCTTCGCCTTGAGGCCAGGATCTGTTCAAGGCAGGAGACCATGACTTTCGTTCCTCAACCCCAGTGCCTGGAGGGTGGGGCACAACTCAGAGGGTCCTGAGAAATGTTGAACAGAGGTGACAGAGGGCCCCTGGCTTACCTGGCCCGGCTGCACATTCCAGCTCCACATCACACTTTGTGGTGTACAAAGCCTTTCCATATTCAGCCATCCCATCCTGGGCCCTGATATGGATGCAGATGTACCCCTCTTCCCTGATTCATGCGTGTTAGGAGGTGGGGCCTTTAGGGGGTGATTAGGCCGTGAAGACAGAGCCTCAGGAACGGGTTAGGTGCCCTAAGAGACTAGAGTGTGCTTGCCCTCCCACTGCTGCTCCTGGGGCTGTGAAGGTGACTGGCCGCATGTTCTAGAGACAGGGAAGGCTGTTTAACGAGGAACCGAGGAACTGTGCAGAGGCCTTCTCGGAGGGCTGGTGGCTTAATGTGGCCCAGGAAGCTGACACCTGCCCCAGCGATTCCTGCTTAGCCTTCTACCAGGTGTGCTGCCAGGGTTAAGCCACCAGGGAGCATGGCCTGCACACAAGTGGTTTGCAGTGGTGGGGACCTCTTGGATCCTGCTGCAGGTCTCCATGCTGTCAGGTGGGAGAGCTGTGCTCTGGAAAGCAGGCAGCCTAGGGGCTGATCAGTTGCCAGGCACAGGAGGAGGAAACCTGCATGGCAAAAACGTGAACAGAGCCCATCTGACAGCCCCCTGCAGACACCACACGGGGACAGTGCTTGAGAACAGCTCAATAGTTGTAGCGTGCAGGGCAAAGGATGCTAGGTAAATCCCAGGCACCAGTGCCAGATGGATGTAATTTAAGGGTGAAAATGTGCTGCTTACACTCTCTTCCTTGCTCCTAGAACGTCAGAGCCACCAAACAGCTACCAGCTATCTCTCCCTAAGAAAGCCTGCCCAAGTCATCCAGGCCTTCTGGTCTACCTGAGGCTTCAGCTCAGAGTCAACCACACAGCTGGAGAAACGAAGCAAGTGCTGGACTGCAGCTATGCTGTGGGTGCGGGACTGTGTCTACTCTGTGGGTTGTCCGTTCCCAACCAGCAGGAACCAGACAGCTCTCACTCGAGGGTTAACTGAGATTAAAATAGACCCTCTGATCTTGAGTTCTCCAAGCATTTTATTTCTCCCTTTACCGCAGCTAAAGGCCTCCAAGCGCTTCCTGCCTTCCCTCTTTTAGAGGCAAGGCCTTTAAAACATCCTTTTTAGAGTCAAGGCTATTCACATTTAGAGTCCCTGTTTCTACTGCAGTACTAGAATCCCTATTTCTGGAGCCGGGGCTACTACCTGCATAGGAGGGTTCTTCTACCGCTGCTGATCTCTCCGCTGTAGATGATGATGATGATGATGATGATGATGATGATGATGATGATGCTGCTGCTGCTGCTGCTGCTGCTGCTGCTTCTAACCTGACTAGTCGCTACTAGTCCATCCATCACAACAACAAATAGGGGTACAGTGCAAACACATTTATCCAATTATAACAAATGAGTGGCCTAATGGCTTAATGCGGTCAGGCATTTCGCCACTAAGGAAGATACAAGCCGGCTGGGACAGAGTTGTTCACCATCAAATCTTTTCTCAAGCCAGCTGGGCCTCATGTTGAGGTCAGTCCCCAACAGTGGGTGCTGGACTGTGTCTACGCTGTGGGTTCTAGGCCTCTTGTGCACTGCAGTCTGGCCAAGCCTGGATCCCAGCCTGACCCTGCTAGGTCTGGGCACTGATCTCCCACATCACAATGCCCAGCACTGAGATGAAAAACCCACTAAGATGAGGGACTGTTCGTGCTTCATGTTACAATAGAGAGGACTTTATTTTACCAGCCTGCAACTCCCTCCTGAAGCTCAGGGCCTGGCTGCTGGATGATGGGGTCTGCCACCTATGGCAGCTGAACTGGTGTCCCCTGCAGGTGCTGAAGGGCTCAGCCCTACCCCCTGCATGGACACTTGGTGTTCTGCCACTAGACCCAAGTCAGATCCACAGCACAAGAGCAAGGGGACCGAGGGTCTCGCCCTTCTGAGATGGGTGGGGATGTTGTTTAAACTGTTCTAAAAAAACACAGATACAATGGCAGGGGTAGATTGTTCCAGAAAAAGAACAGAATGCACAGCAGAGAGAAGAGGGACATGGGGTGTAACCAGGTGGAGCACATGTCCTCCAGGTGCTGTGCCAGCCTCCATGTCCACAGGGCAGCAAGCATCCTCATGTCATTTGCTGAGTTGTCCCAGAAGCCACTAACTCTGGAAGTCACACTGTTGGGCAGTGCATTATGAGTCCCCTGCTGGGTTTGCTGCAGACAAAACCCCAGACATGTGGGTTATGGTGATGACGATGGCCCAGGTCACTCTTCAGGGCCCTGAGGTCGCTCTGACTCTCCATGTGGTCCACAGGTGCCCCACAGGGAACTGGGATGAGATGAGTGACCTGGCCTCTCCGCCTTCACACTGTGGGTCTCCTGCGCTGCCCTGACCTGCGGGTCAGACTCCTTGGCTCTGCTTCTGGATGCGTCGATCCCTGGGACAACGCTGCGCCTAGAGCCACAGTGCAGGGTTGTGTAACCTGTCCTTGCCTTGAGTCTCTCTTCCCCTCAGAGGCTGAAGACACCTGCCAGGCGCCTTGACCAGAAGTGCCAGCCCATGGAAGGAGGGAAGAGAGGGGCACCGAGTTCCGGGAAGGACATGAATATCCCTGCCTTTTATGAGCCCACCCCAGTGTTACAGTTTGGATGTGAGCTGTCCCCAAAAGCTCATGTGTAAGAAAATGCAAGGAAGTCCAGAGGTGAAGTGCCTGGGTAATGAGAGCCTCAACCTCATCACTGCATCTGTCCCCGGACGGGGACTAACTGGGGGTAACTGCAGGCAGGTGGGGAGCGGCTGGAGAAGGTGGGTCCCTTGGGGCTGCTGTGGGGTTCATTTTTGTCCACGGTGAGGGGAGCTCTCTGTCTCTCAGCTTCCTGAGTCCTGTCCTGAGCTTCTTTCCTCCTTCAGGCCCTCTGCCATGGTGCTCAGCTGTAGATTGAAGCTTCTGAAACCGTGAGCCCCCCCAAATAACCTTCTCCTGTAAAATTGCTCTTGCAGGTCTTTTCACAGTGGTGATAGAGCTAAGACGCCCCACTCAGTGCTGTCCTGGATCTGTGGCCCTCGACCCTGAGCTGGGCGCTGCTTGTGAGCAGACCTCCCTCTTCCTCCTCTGGCCACTGAGCAGAGAGTGACCTACACGGCAGCCGAGCCAGAGGACCCAAAGGGGAGCAAGGAGGGCATGGAGCTGACTAGAAGGGACATGCAGCTGTGACCTGGGGGGAGAGGCTGCTTCCAGAGCAGAGCCAGGCAGGCAGGTGCATGAGGCCACGGACTGCATCCCCACCCCGTGAGTTCTCTCTGAGCAGTGTCCACCCTGGTGGGCCACACTCAGGACAGACTGCTGACACGGGAAGGGATGACCTGGTGGAGCCCTTGTCATTCCGTTGGTCGGCGAAGCAGGGTGAACTGGCCTTCTGAGCCTCTGCTTTCATTCCAGCCCGGTGCTCCACAAATCCTCACACAAAGTATACGAAAAGTCACCCCCCCCCCCCCGACAACCAAGTTCAAGTCTCAGGACCCCAGAGGGGTTGGGACATGGGCAGCTGCTGTGGCTGCCTCCTGGGTCAGTCCTGGCCCACCCAGCCTCTTCCAGAAGATGTGGCCGCCAGGGAGAGCGCTGGCGGGGCCCAGGCCTTGTAGGTGACCCCCAATGGCATCTTGTTTAGGGTGAAACCTACATAGGGTAGCACACAATCCACAGAACTGACAGCCTCTCCCTGGGCATCGCACATTCCTTGGGGTCCTGCTTAAGGGACTTCAAAGGCAAACGGGAGGAGTGAGCTTCAAGGCAAGCCCTGCTTGTCCTGGCACATCTGCTAGGGAACCACAGAGTAGACGCTCCCGGGGAGCCAGGATGCTGGATGAGAGACTGTCCTCAGCACAGCGATGTCATCCAGGGCCTGCCGATGCACTTAGCTTTGCTGGGCTGCACTGAGCTATCGTGGCACAAACTCAGGTGCCCAAGGACTTGACCCTCCTGCCAGCTCTTCAGGAGGGAATGTGGCCTACTCACCCAGCCTTCCCTGAGCTGCTGCCTGCAGAGCTGGGTCCATCTCCCCTGGGGTTGCAGAGTTCCAGAGAGGTCAGGAAGTGCTGTCTGTACCCAAGGGAGATGGGGACAAGTATTTATAAAAGGTGTCATCTCAGCGTTGCTAACATACAGGAGCTACCAGGCTCTGCTGGAGAGGGGACCCTTCAGCTCCCAGAGCTGATGCTTCTTGGGACCCATCGCCTTCAAGGCCAAGGATCAGCTGGACATCTTCATGGGGGCCCCGTGGAAATGCACAGGGGGTCCTCTGCCCCTGGGGTGTGATTACCTGGATGGCGGCTTTGGGGACACCTTCCTTTCTGGTCCTAATGCTACCTTTCACATGTCTGTAAGAATTTTAACAAAGCAGCATGGGTGTGAATGAATTTCAAAGACTAACGATGAAGGTATTCATGCTCTAAGGGGCTGTGCCATCCTCCTCACTCACCCCCACCCCCGCAGGCCTGCAGGGGGGTGGTCGGGTGTGGGTGAGCAAGGCATAAATTTTACTTCGGCTGAAGGGCAAAAGAAAACTGCGCGCCTCGCTAGGGAGTTAAGAGTTCTTAATGTCGACCTGATGCAATACTGCCCTTTGCCCTGATTGGAGGAGCTCAGGTGCACAGTCTGCACAATTGGCTGTGATTAAGTGGAGGCTGGTGCAAGAGGGAGTAGGCGGCGACTGGGAGATAATGGGGGTGGGGGTCGCTGCACACGTGGCGAGGGTAGTAGGGATTCCAAGTTCGTGGAAGAAGATGGCTGGGTACCGGAAGGGGTCCTTGGAAAGAGGTGGGCGGACACAGGTGGGTGTACACAGGTGAGGGAGTTACTATCTTCAAAGGGGAAGGGGGATCTAAAATGGAGGAAGTAGATTATACATCACGATCTTTCAAGTTTGACAGAAAAGACATACATCTTACAGGATGAAGGAAGCAGGTGTGCGTGTGGGGGCAGGGGTTTCCTCATCCACGTGTGGGGGACAGCAGAGCAGGGGTAGATTAGATGAGCACAGAACCCAAGGGTAAGGGGGCCAGGTTTACCAGCACTAGAGAAAGTCAGGGAGAAAACTAGAATGATCTCTGGAGCTAGATTACAGCCAGAAGCATTGGTGGAGACCACTGGTCAGGGAACTGTGAGTCATCAGGATGTGAATGTCCATGGGACATCTCTCCTTGGAAAGGGGGACATGAGCCTGGAACGCACATGAACACAGTGTGGGTGCAAGGAGCAGCAGGTGCCAGCTGGAGGCCTCGCCCTGGCCCAACCAGGAGCCTTGAGCAGAACAGAAGAAAATGGGTCCTAACTCACGGGAGGAAGTAGGAGCCTGCTGCGTGCTGACTAGGACACTGTGAGAAGCAGGACTTCCTGACTTTAGGGTCTTGTCAGTCACAAAGAGAAAGGGGGACAGCAGCAGTGGAGAAGCCAGCAGCCCAGATGCGCCAGCCAGTACAACCTCTAGTGCATGAGGAGCCTGCCCTGGGGACGCATCCAGAAAGCTCAGGTGGGAAAAGGCCCAGGCCCCAAACGTGGGTGTCCTGGGGCCTGCCATGGACTGCAGGTGACCACAGGCTCCGCACCCATCCCCACGTGGGATTCCCTCCCGGGCTTTGGCTGTCGGGCATTACTGACAGAGCAACCGGCAAGAACAGAATGAGGTTAGGTGGAGGTCAGCGATCCATGCAGCCATGTGCAAGTATGTAGAGGAACGTCCTTTTGGTAGAAAGCGCACTCTGAACGATTGGGGTGAGAGGCGTCAGGTCAGCAACACACCACTCAAATGCTTCACAGGGGGAGTTCTCTGCACCACACTTACAACTCTCCTGTAAACTTGACACCTTCAACCGAGGGTGTCTGGAGAAAGGCCCAGCTCACTGGTCATCACACCTCGGTTCCACCCTGCTCAGGCTGGGAGGGCTGCCAGGTCTGAGTGCATCTGCTCCCCTGGCAGGCAGAGCCATCCTTGGAAGGTCCGTGTGAAGGCCTGTGCTACAGTGGCCCTGTGCCCAGCAAGGAGGGCCCTGCAAGTAGTCCTAGGAGTGGAAAGGCCCAGGGTATGTGGCGCGGGTGCCCACGCGGACCGCAGAGGGATTTGCCTTGGGTGAGGGGCTGCGTTGGCCAGAGTTCCTCCTGGGAGCACACAGTGCGTGGATGGAGAAAACACTCTTTTAAGGGATTGGCTTGTGCAGCTCAGGAGCCTGGCAAACCTGTGGTTCGAGTCCAAAGGTGGTCACTGGAGAATTCTCTCTACTAGGGGCTCAGCCTGCTTTCCAGGCCTTCAACAGACTGCACGAGGCCCTTCCGTGCTGGGAAGGTGACTGTGCTACTCACAGTCTGCAGATTTTATGTTAGCTGCATCCATAAACATCCTGATAGAAAAGTTCCAGAATAACATTTGACCAAGTACCTGGGCACACATGGCTCAGTCAAGTTGGCACACAAGATTAACTCCCATGGCAGAGCAAGATACCCTGGGTAGAAGGATCAAAGGGCAAGCAGACTCTGCTTCCACTCTTCTGACGGATTTTCACATTTTAATGCAAACGAGGCAGATTGCCGGAACTTCAGTTACAGTCAAATGCAGGTGCGAGGATGTATTCCAACCATCTTTGCTCCAGTCCCCTGCAGGGCCACATGAACAGGACAGGACCCTGCAGCAACATTAACATGTATGATTTTTATACGAACAGGGGGAACCTTGCCTAGGATGCTGGAGAACGTAGGGAGGGAGGCAGGGAATAGGAGGGATATCAAGGAGACTGGAGGGAGTTGGTACGGGGGAATCTAATCAGAGGGGAACCTCCGACTTCCAGGAGAAATCCAATTATCACAGGGGTTAAGTAGGGGGAAACATGGAACCATGGGGAACCCAAGGGAGGAACCATGGGACGGCACCAGCCTTGGCTTGTTCTGTCATTATACTTTTGTTCTTGATTGTTTGATGATGAATCCCTCCTAATTTTAAGACCATGTTTAATGAATAAAAAAAAATGTGGTAAAAAGAACTAAATGACAGCAGAAAGGCACTGGGCCTCAGCATGAGAGTTGGTGAGCGGAGTGGGGATCAGCACACACCAGGCCCGGGTTCCATCCCCAGTACTGCAGGAATAGATAAATAACCAGTGTGTCCAAATTCAAGTAGGAGTGTGTGTCGCAGCAACACACGGCATTCAGAAAAGCAGAAACGAGCTTCCAACTTTTTGAACAATTTTAAATCCACAAGATAGAAAGCCTACTTGTCCTCTGCCCCTGGTGTTGACCTTCAGAATCGTCACACGTATTTTCTAATTAGTGCTCACAGGCTGTGGCTCAAAGACTGACTCTGAGCAACACCAGGAGCCCTGCACAGCCCCAGCCACGGGAGAGGCGGGAGGAGACCACGGTGAAAAGCTGCAGGGCTATTGCATCCTCAAATTCCCAACTACACTCGGTCACTTCAGACGTAAGATCGGAACTGGGGTGCAGGCAAACGGACCCCAACCAGGAGGCTCTGTGGTTTCAGAGAGGCCTCACATCATCGTCAGGGCTTCTCCTGGAACAGTGTTGTGACCCATGCCGGATTCCAGCACAGAGAAGCCTGCTCCCCGCTGAGCTCACTGCCGGTCCCACCCTATCCCAGGAGGTGCCCTGGGGACACGCTGGCTGTGAGATGAGCTGGGCAAACACGCCTCCCCAGTCCAGGGTGACCATTCTTTCCTGCTCAATAATCAGCTGCATTCTCCTCCAGCATAAGTCCCCAGAGCACAGTAGGAGAGGTCTAAGTAGAAGGCTCGGTGTCCTGTGTCTCTTCAGAAGCCGTTACGGGCACAGTGGCCACTGCACTCCAGGCCAGGAAACCCAGTGCGTGGAAGCCTGGCCTGCCCTGCAGATGGTGCCTCCACAGTGTGTTCTTCAAAGCCATCGCTTAACGGCTACGCCTGCTGCTGCTTCTCTGAGGGTCTACAGCCCTGCTGTCTGAGGAGGTGGAAGTGGACTTTGCAACCCCTCTGAACCTCTGATAGGCTGTGTGGACCCCGCCTGTGTCCGTATGGCAATTGCGACCTTCTGCTGACCTCCATCTTCTGCGCCCAGGTGGGCCCTGCCCCACCGAGCATTGCTCCACCATGGGAGCCCCTGGGGACCTCTTGCCCACCTTCGCTGGTTCTTTGCACATAGTGCCCAAAGGAGTGGGCTGTGAAAAGGCATTCAAGACCACGTCCCAAAATCACAAAGAAAGCTGGATGATGTTGGGATCGGTGGCTGTTTACCTCGGCTGGAATCCAACAGCACCTTCCGTTCTGCCCAGCAAGGCAGAACCGTGTCCCCCACAGCACTTGAGGGAGAGGTTGGAGGAGCACTGCCAAGAGGCAGAGGCCACCACGTCATCGTCTCCTTCTGCAAAGACACTGGAGCATCCCTGCCGAGACATCCGCTTTCTGAAGTTCAGATACGCGTGTGTGTGCGCGCGCGAGTGCGACTGAGCCTCACACCAGCCCTCGGAGACTTTCTTCACGCTGCTTACCATCACTGTGCCACTGCAGGCTTTGTTCCTCTTTGTCCTTAGAATGGTAGAATTCTACCTGGCGGTCGTGAAAATGTAACAGGAACATACATGTAAAATACCCGGCATATGCAGCGTAGACAACTGTCATGTGCTACATTAGGCAAAAGACTAAAGTCGGTCCTTCCTCTAGCATCCTCCAGCTCTGAATGCAGCTGGTGAGAGGGACCACGTGGCTCGGGGCATGGCTCAATGGTGGAGTGCTTGCCTAACATGCTCAAGGCCTTGAATTTGATCCCTGGCACCACAAAAACAAGCAAACAAAAAGCAAGGTACCACTTGTCCTTGTGGAAATGAGAGAATAAAGAGTTTGGGAAGAAAGCTGCTTTGTTACCAAGGAAATTGCTAGAACCTCCCTCTGATGAGCGGGATGTTTGGCACGGCTGAGAAAAAGCCACCAGATAGGAACCAGACACCTGCAGACTCCTGATCAGACTGCATCCGAGTCACGTTTCCAGTGACTCCAGCCAGTTAGTTGCCTTCCTTGGGGAAGAAAGCCTCCTTTCGTGTTGTTAGTTATGACTGTAGGAGCGTAACCGTACCCTTCCGTTGGTCCTACCTGAGAAACTCCTGCACCTGCTCTCTCACCGTCAGCCCACTGCCCCAAACAGCCCCACAGAGACCACCTGGCTTCCAGGTACCACCATTATGATTCTCTGTTGTAGCAAAATCACATGTCACTCGTTGATTTAAATGCAGCGGCCCACCTGGGGGGAGACTGGGTCTGCTCTGCTATGCAACATTCGGAGAACAAGCACTCTGGTGACATCTGGGCCCTCGGGAGGCACCAAGCACCTCATACTGGCAACATCTTGGTGCCTGGGTGAATTTTCCATTTCACCACTACAAGGCGCTTGATGCTGGTCTGTTGCCACCTTCTTCCTCCACTCAGGTTAAACATTTATGAAGCACCTATGTAGCTATGCTGAGCACTGTGACAGCGTGAGGAGCTGGCATCTCGTTGGGACCACAGCGTGCCCCAATACTTAGAGCAGAGCAGTTGGAGAGGCATCAAGAGCCAGTTGAATGGACCAGGTGGGGTGTTTGCTGCTAACAAAACAGGCCAGTGCCACTTTTTCAACATCAAAAAAAAAAAAATGAGAAGCAGGAATGTGGACGTGTTGAACTTGGACGGTCTAGAGCAAGCTTTGACGCCGCCGGCTTCATCCATCTCCAACTTTCTGACGCCAGCTGAGCCCGAAACGCTGATTCTGGCTCTTTGTCTAAAGTAAACGACTCATTAGTTGCTCAAAGACACCCAGAATTTCCATCACAAAAAATTATATGAAATTGCAGTATTTTTTGTTGCCTGCTGAAGATTTTGCTTAGCCTAAGAAAATCCTAGCTACTGCCCCTTCCATGGGAAATGTAGCTCATTCCCCATGCAATGCAATCAACTTGTCTTCTTGCAGATGATTGCAAACATGGGGGCCTGCTCCGGTGCTTTCACAAGTGAGATCGGGTGAGGAAGAGCAGCATTCTTAGCTCCCCCCGTGTTGCTTGGTGTTCTGCAGTGGGTACGGCCAGTCCTGTTGAATTCTGGAAAAATAGTCACAGTCCAGTGTCCAACTTCCTTGGGGTCTGGATTAAATTCTACTTATTCCTGGTCCAGAAGTCACAGAAATATCAAAGACAAGCAGTCAATTTGTGAGCAGTGTCCAGGCACAGAGCAGACAGCACAGGTTTCCAGAGCGCACTGGGCTGTGGTCTTCCCTGCCATTCCATCCGTTCACCTGCTCAGGAAGAGTGGGTTAGCGCTGCTGGCCTCCACCCGATGGTGGCCTCAGGGAGCCCAGCTGGATGAAGCGCTATCCCCATAGGCAGGACCCTGGGACCTGCAGCCCTCATCCTGGGGCTCTAGCTCACTGCTATCTTCCCACAGGCCTTCTCTGGCCATAGCCTCCTGCCTTTCTCCCTCCAACCTCTACCCTCCCGACATACTACCCATTATTATTTTATCCTATTACCACCTGTCACTCTCCCCACCAGCATATGAACTCCAAGAGGAAAACGAAGGCCTGACAGACTGGCCAGGAGTCCACATGTGGTCCAGGTAAGGAATTCGGAGGCACTGAACTAAGGAGACGATGGGAAACAGACGAAAAATGAGGCAAGGACTGTGCCTGGCTGAGGTGGAATCAACAAGCCACCCCAGGCTCACTTTGAGGTTTCCTGAAATGAGTAGACTTGGGGACAGGAGCTAAAGGGGTTGGGAGGAGCTTCCATGGAGGGCTACATCCAGCCGAGGATACTACAGCTGGGTATAATAGTCCACCAGGACCAAGGGTCACCAGTTTGCTGGCTCTGCCTTCTGGGTGGGAAGAGCACCCTGAACAGGGGCCACACCCCCTTCCAAGGTGGCCCTGGGGTTAATCCTGGTTTCCTCAGTTTTGTTGATGGCATCTTCTCACCATTTCCACACTTGTAACTCCGCTTACCCCTCCAGGTGTACCTCCAGGGTCCTCTCTTCCATCATGCTGCAGGGATGGATGCTTCAGGAAAAGGGACTTGTCACTGAGCACCCAGGCAGCTGCCTCTGCTACATATCCATGGGGCACCCTGGGGCCTGGCTCAGACCCCGCTCACCTGCCCCTTTCTTGCCATTTGCCAAACCCTGGAACAGACTCCTCCCTGCTGCAGCAGTGAGAACAGCGTGATCACAGATGGCCTCGTGAGCAGAATTTGGAAAACATCCAAGACTTACCTGTTCAATGCGAAAACACGTGCTGGGAACTGGTCTTACCCTGTTCTTCCCTGGTTCAGTCTGATATTGAAAGCTTTGCTGGACTCAAAGGCAAGCACAGGTCAGGTCAGGAGCTCCCACTAAGGGTGCTGGTGCTGCGGGCTGTCATGCCCCTCACGTGCACTGTACTCCATTTAGACCACCGAGGCCAGTGTGACGTTGAAGTCTCATCTTACATGACTCATGCTTCGCCTCCTGCTCACACCTCTTGCCAGGGCACCACCCTGTTTCAGCCCCACGCTGCTCTCAAGAAATATTCAGACTAGGATGACAACTGTGCCTTATTTGTTAAAATGGCTCGTTTAAAAATGCACAGGCAATTTTAGTGTATTCCCTATCGCTCCCCCCAGAGTTCTGGAGCGGGAAGCGGGCGGAACAACCTCGGCGGACCTTAGCCGTTCCCCGGGGGCCGGCAGGACTCTGGGAACCGGGCGCCCACAGGACAGGGCTGGGGACCAGGGGAGAGGAGTCACTCCCCGCAGCGTTCCAGAGTGAGGAGCGGGCAGAACGACCTGAACCTGGGCCGTCCTCTGAGGGGCCGAGTTAGGGCAGGGCTGGGGCAAGGAGTCACTCCCCGCAGCATTCCGGAGCGGGGAGCGGGGAGCGGGCAGAACGACCCAGCGGACCTGGGCCGTTCCCCGAGGGGCCTAGTCAGGACGGGGATGGGACCTGGGGGAAAGGAGTCGCTCCCCGCCGCACTCCAGAGCGGGGAGCAGGCGGAGTGACCTGGCGGACCTGGGCCGCTCCCCAAAGGGCCTAGTCAGGAAGGGTAGGGGAGCCAGGAACAAGGGGGTGAACGCCAGCGGCCGGAACACGGGACCTGCACCTTCTACCGCTGCTGATCTCTCCGACGTCTCTGCTGCTGCTGCTGCTGCTGCTGCTTCTCTGGTTCTGTGCTTTCTTCCTTCAGGACACGGCTGCTTGCTTGCTTCCTTTTCTCTGGCTACTGCTTCTCCTTTGGCTACTTCCTTACCTGACTAGTCGCTACTCTATTTATCCATTACAACAGCCAATAGGGTACAGTGCAAACACCTTTCTCCAATTGTAACAAATGAGTGGCCAAATAGCTTAGTCATGCGGTCAGGCAATTTGCTAATTACAAGCCAGCTGGACCTCTTAGAGTTGTTTACCACCAATTCTTTTACAAGCCAGCTGGGCCTCATGTTCCCAACATTCCCTTAAAGAGGACAACCACTGTTCAGGTTCATCATCCAAATTCATCAGCTCATCTGTGCACACTGAATGAAAACCCTAGCCGTGAGCCACATCCTTGCAAAACCACTCCAGGAAAACGGCACCTTCCACACGACCCTGAGGGGAGTTTCCCTGCTGAGGGACACTGAGGGAGATCTGCCAGTCCAGAGGGAGACAGGACCCTTGCGGTCACCTGCCTTCTCACCAACGTCTAAACACAACCAGCAATGCAGGGACAACCACAGGGCTGGCAAGCCAAGGAGGAGACACTGGCGACAGAC
The DNA here is from genome assembly GCA_004027875.1 of Aplodontia rufa. Taxonomy (NCBI): domain Eukaryota; kingdom Metazoa; phylum Chordata; class Mammalia; order Rodentia; family Aplodontiidae; genus Aplodontia; species Aplodontia rufa. The sequence continues at coordinate 17,526 of PVKS010024560.1, read as the reverse complement.
TAAAGAGGGACACAGAAGCAGGGCCAAGTGTAGGGACAGGTGGGGACATGGACCCTGGGGCACTCTGCCTACCACCCCATCCAGCACATGGACAAGATCGGCTCCTCCCTCTAGCTCAGAAAAGAAAAAACAAAGGACTGCTTTTGACCAAGTCCTTGGTCACACCACCACAGGATGCATCTGGAGGAGCCACAGGGCATCGAGTGGAGCTCCTTTCCTTCCCTGCACCGTAAAATGCCCTGAGTCTCCTGCGACTCCACTATGAGGCCTGCTTCTCCACTGTCCCCTCTGCCTGGTAAATGTGTGCTGCCTCTCTGAACCTCTGCATTCGGGTTGCACCTCCCGAAGACAGCAGAGTTCAGTTTTGCTTTGGAGTCAACTGAAAATCTTTTTCTAATGGGTAAGTGCATTCATGCGAATCAATACAGATGTTTCCAAGATATGATTGTTTTGAAAACATAGTTGCTCTGAGGATTAAATATTTTAAAATAGCTGACACCTGCCCAGATGTGTAAAATAAAAGAAACGGGATATTAACCTGATTAACAGGAAAAGACTACTAAACAGTAGAGGCCGGGCAGAACATACGGCAGAGGCTGCTCTCACAAAGCACAGCTGGAGGTGATCTGCTCCACAGAGCACCGCAAGGCAACCCCCACCATGGCGGGCGAGCTCCTGACACGCTCCGGACACGGAGGCCCACCTGCCACGGGAAGGGGCATCTCAACGTCCCAGAACGTGCCACCATCAGATGGAGCACTGTGCTGGGCTACACTTCCATGTCTAAATACGCATCAGTGGCTTGAATCTGCTGGCCCTTTCTGACAGGAAATGAGGCCTGATACAACCTAACCTGCAGATCCTAAGTTCAAGGAAGAGGAGCCCAGAACAGCGCAGGTGACTGGGTGGGGACAAAAGCACTTTGGAGACACTGAAGGAAAAGCAAAGCAAACTTTAAAAAGGCTTCAGAGTCATTTTTTAGAAAGTGGGTGATTTATGAATTTCTCTTCCTTTGTAAAACAAAGTATTTCCAAATATGTGCATCAGTGCTGGGTCATTGCTGGTGGCGGGTAGAAGACAGGGCCATAGTCACAGACTTCCATCCCCTGTGCTGCAGCCCTCTCGGCCAGCCACGCTTCCTGCTTGGGGGACAGCTGCTCCCCGGGCTCTGTGCAATTTCGCAAATGCAAGTCCTCCTTGGTGAAGCACAGCTCTATCTGACCAAGTGTTTGCACCTGCTCACCCTAGAAACAAAAAGTGACAGACACATTAGCATTCAGACCTTGCTCACCATCCTGGTTTCATGATCATGAAGCTGAAGCTCTAGAAACGACCTGATGACAAAAGCAGGCTCCAGACCTGGCACCAGACAGTGGCAAAGTCCCCTGTGAGCAGAGGATGGCCAGTGAGGACCAGGGGACAGGTAGCCACAGTGCCACCGCGGAGAACAGCACAGCTCAGCTAAGGATCTGGCTGCTGCAACCCAGGGAGACTTCCCCCTCCCCCAACCCCCTCCTGGCAGCCTCTGTGAGTGCAGACCCAAGACCCTCTGCACACAGTGGCCTCCCTCCTACCTCCCAGCCCTGCCTGGCAGCCTCTGTGAGTGCAGACCCAAGACCCTCTGCACACAGTGGCCTCCCTCCTACCTCCTAGCCCTGCCTGGCAGCCTCTGTGAGTGCAGACCCAAGAGACTCTGCACACAGTAGCGTCCCTCCTATCTCCCAGGCCCCGCCTGGCAGCCTCTGTGAGCACAGACCATGTGCACACGACGCATCCACACAAAGATTCTGAGAGAGGCCAGGGCTTTACAAGTACATGATACCCTATTGCTAAAAGAATCTGAGTGCTTTTCAGGTGAAAAAAGAAACTACAGTTTTGACTATAAACTGAACAGAAAACTGCAGTCAGAAAAATGAAGATTAGCAATATAATAACGTAGAAATGCTTCACTTAGTGAAAGCCTTACTCCTCCTCCAAACTCCACCTTTCCTTGTAGGACAGGTAGATTCTCATTAGGGCTAAGTGGCAAAACAATAAACCCAATCCTCATCTGGTGGTGAAGAAACACCGCTTATTTCCAACACACGCCTGTGCGCACACACATGCCCCCACACAGAACAGCCTACCAACACACGTGTGCACATGCCCACGTGCCTGGACACCCATACCTGTGCATGCACAAAGCACATGCCTGCACTTGTGTGCAGACACATGTGTGTAAATGCAGCTCCACCCCTGGCAACTGGTGCTGAAGATAAAGCTGCCAGGACAGTGCCCCTGTCTTCTCGACAGGGACACACAGGAAGAGCGAGGCACACTGACCTGGGTTGGCAGGAGACACTGGATCTTAGGTACCACTCCATACACTCTGGTGAGGGCATCTTTGAAGTCTGCAAGCTGACGTTGAAGAAGGGTGTGTTAGGAGCGAGACCTCAACAGGAGAAGCCAACAGTGTGGAGTGCACCACACTGACACTCCAACTCGGCAGGGATGGGCCTTGTTCCCTGAGAGCATCAGAGATGCTGACAGGGACCTCCCCTCATCACTAAAGGAGAGGATGGCTCACAGGATGGATGATAGCAGGTCAAACTTACGTGGTAGTAATTGATGGATGGTTTGATCCCAAACTTTAGGAGCATGCTACAATTAAAGAGAGAAAGTTAGCTGTAGCAAGCAGGCTTGTTTCGTAGAATTCAGACCCCACGCAGGAGTGTTGCTCTGACTTCGCACACTGCATCTACTGCGTGAACAGCATTTCAGGGCTGCTGCCTGAGCTCCAGCAGCCTCAGCACGGGGTGCTGTCCATCAGCGCCATCCAGAACCCAGCCCTGCAGAACGTTTCCACAGGTCTTGTTCTTACTGCTTCCTCTAAATAAAAAGACCTACAGCTCAAAAGGCAGTCAACGCACAGCCGGAACGCACAGGACCTGAAGCCCGTAGCTGGTCACACAGGTCTCAAGGCAGGACCTTGGAAGGCTAGGCACCCACACCTTGCAGGGAAGTGCACTCCTTACACCCTGAGCTCTGGCAGCCAGTGGTCACACTCCTCCACAGGGTTTGCCTCTCTGTACCACAGTCTCCACTCCTGTGCCAGGGTCTAGCCCACTGATTCAAGTCCCTGATGTTTCTGGTCCAAATGACACAGGAAACTGGGTGATTGGTGGCACACCACGTGCAGAGGAGGCATGCATGTGCACAGAATCAGAGGAGGTTGGCTCATCCTGGACGCTCCTCATCTGCAGGACGGCCCTGACCAGAGCGAGCCGTGTGGCCTCCACCAAGTTCTCGTGTGGCCTCCACCAAGTTCTCCCTTCTTCAGCATCAACCAATGTTTCTCTTAAGCTGGGAAGCCAGGGTGCTGCTAGGCCAGTGTCTGAAGCTGGCTCATTTCTTGGAGTCTGTGTCCTCACATGGGGACATCTATGATAAGGATCTGAACCCCACTCAGGAGTCAGCCCCTCACCAGCATAGGGCAAGGATCCAGCCTGTGACGTTCAAGGGCACAACACGTTCAGCCCACTGTGGCCAGCCTCCCACGTGGACATCTCCTCACTGCCCTGTCCCTTTGGTCACTCACAATGAAGGACAAGGGCAGGGCTGGCCCCAAGCTGTCAGTGACCAGACAGGCAATGAGTGAGCCGATCCTGGTCCTCGCAGGACACACCGTCCTTACAAGTTCCTTGGCTCCTCCACAGTCAACACATTCCCCATCTCCAGGAGAGGGGCAAGGGCTGGCAGCAGCAGGTCTGGGCATTTCTAGGGCTTGAGAACACCTGCCCACTGCTCCTGCTGGCTCCAGTTCCACAGGCGCAGGCTCACTGGGGCTCTGGGGAAAGTGCTCTGCAGACCATGCGGCCCCACTGGGAGCCCTCCCGCCTGGCAGGGAGCCCACAGAGGACCACCCACCTGTTGAGGTCCAGCTGCTTATACAGCGCCAGGCTCTTGGCGAAGTACTTCCTCTCAGAGTTGAGTGCCTCCAGCTGTGCGGCACAGGTGCCGTGCTTCTCCCACTCGTGCTTCCTGGGGGTCAGAGCAGGTTCAGATGTGTGCTCCTGGCACCCTCAGGGCCAGGACTCCACAACCAACCCCAGCACCCACCTCGCCTGCACTTGACACGATCCAAAAGAGGGCAACCCAAAGGGCACTCCCTGCGCACCCCGTGTGCCCACCCCCGTCAGCTCACCTCCAGAGGCAGCCTGCTCCACGCCACACCAGGGAGCAAGGGAGGGCCCTTCCTGAGTCACCCTCCACACTGCAAGGTGCAGCCTCACACTGGTGCTGCAGACAGGCAGTGCCAGAGGGTGCACTGACCACCACCCCACGCGGGGCGCCAAGAAACGCCAGGGCCCAGGTCCCTCTCCCCGCTGCTGATCACCACAGTTCACTTGTCCCTTCTACAGGAAACACAGCACACCGAGGGCCTGACCAAGTCGCGGGTGAACAGCAGTTTGTATTCCACAGAAGCAGGGCTGCAGCCACGCCCTTGTTTACCACAGAGCTCGCTGGTTCCCACATGCTACACGGTGACAACACTACTGCCAGGTTCACAATGGGGGGCTCACAGCCAGGGTGCCCCAGAGCCTGCACTCGAACCCATCTCCATTCCCAGACCAGTGCCCTTCCCATCCCACCACATGGCCACCCACTCAACCACCAAGCAGAAAGCACACCCACCCGCAGAAGGGCTGACGACTGACAGCGCAGACGTGATGCGGTCAGCACGGGGTTCCCCAGGTCTATCGGCCCATGGTGCACTAGGTTATGCAACCACTTAGGAAACAAAGTACACTCTGTGCCGAAACTCATGGGTGAAACTCACCCAGTACCAGTTTCAAGGAACTGCGAGGGATGGGACAATCCCTCAGACCTAAGCATCTAGAAGCTGAACACAGAAAGGATCACCAGGGTCACGAGGCTTCTACGTCTAGAATAATTCCCAGGCAATTACTCCATAACTTTCTATATCCTATGGCGCAGAACAGAAAGAGTATTTCAAACTAATGGCAAAGTACTCTGAATGAAGGAATAATCTAGAACCTGCTGCTCCATCGGATACCGTGGGGAGCAGTGCAGCACCAGAATTCCCAGCGCACAATACCACTATCAATGTCGAAAAAGTCAATTATGTTACCTTCAGAGCAAGCTGGACTCAACAGATGTTGGAGATAAGAGTATGGTTCTTTGTTAGTTTATTTTTGTTTTAAGAGAGAAAGAGGGATAGTGAGAAAGAGAGACTCAATTTTATTTAGGTTTCTTTTTTGTGTACACTTCATTGTGTACATGGTGATGGGGTTCAAACCAGCATCATTGTGCATGTCAGACAAGCACTGAACCATCCCTCCAGTCCCAAGAATATGTTAAAATACTAGTTTTTTTTTTTTTTTTTAAGAAAGAGGGAGAGGAAAGAGAGAAGCAACTTTATTTTTCCATCTGGCCTTTGTTTCTCCAACATTTAGTTGTGTACGTGGTGCTGAGCTTTGAACCAGGGTCCTTGTGCATGCCAGAAAAGGACTCCAACCGCTGAGCCACCACTCTAGCCCCTAAAATACTGTTATTAATGTAGCTCAAAACCTTTAATCATGGGCTGGAGTCAGGGCTTAGCAGTTACAGTGGTTGCCTGGCATGCGCGAGGACCTGAGTTCAAACCCCAGCACCATGTACACAATGATGTCTCGGAACAACGAAAGCCACACAAAAAACTAAATAAAACTGATTCTCTCTCTTTCTCTCTCTCCCCCGCCCTGTCTCTTTAAAAAAATCTTTAATCACATCATTTATAACTGGACATCTTTAATTTACCATCAAAAGGGTCAGTTATGAACCCAAGGTGTCTTGGTGTGCTGCCTCTGTGCTGAGAGCTGCCCTGACTGGCCCACCGAGGGCAGAGCAAGGGCACTGGGGTAGATGTCCTGGGGGTCACCCTCCACTGTCACCTGCCCATCAGCAACGAGGCACTTACCTACCACTCGGGGGCCACCCAGGCCTGACACAGCCTCGAGGCTGCATCGCCAAGCTGGGTGGGACCTAACTCTGGTTCTTTTTCTCATAAGAATCAGAAGGCAAATAAGAACCTCCTACACCATACAGGCTGCGGCACGTAACTCTTCGAAATGGCTACGCTGCAGAGGGCTGTTCCACGTAACCCTTCAAAGCGGCTATGCTGCAGAGGACTGTTCCATGTAACCCTTCAAAAAGCTGTACAGGGCTGATCCACATAACCCTTCAAAGAGGGTTGTCTTAGGAGCTATCTCCAATGCCAATCAGTAACCACCAAGATGCCCCCGTTGCAGGGTGAACTGCCCTCACCCTATGGAGTGCTAGGGATGGCCTAACAGATGGAGACCTGAGTGGGCAGTATGTCTCAGGACACAGGCAGGAGCACACGCCCCTGGTGTGGCCCACTAGCTCTGACAATGCACTGATTGCTGTCCTGGCTGCCTGAGACAAGAGACGTGAAGCCGTGACTTTACCACCCAGCTTGAAGAGGGCAGGTAGCCATTCTGCTCGTGTTAGGATGGGACAGCCACCCTTTAGACCATGCTATTAGACAAGCATGGGCCCAGTTCAGAGGCCATCTCTACCCTGTTGCTGATTTGTTTTAAGCCACCTGGCTAAAATCTGATTGCCTCTATCAGGAAACAATGTCACCACACTGGATCACTGCATTTTCTACGCATTTACTGCTCCCCTGAAGGCCCAGCTGCAGGCTTGGTCACCAGCCTGTGGGGCTACTTGAGGAGGTGGGGCCTGGTGGGAGGAACCTAGGTCACTGGGGGTGTGCCCAGGAAGGGAATTGGGACCCACCCTTCCTCTCTGCTTCTCAGTTGCCATGAGGTCCTGCCATGACACACCATGCCACCAAAGGCCACAGCCACTGGGGCTAAGCCACCATGGAGCCCAAATAAACCTTTTCTATTTTTAAGTTGATTCTCTCAGGTATTTGTTATAGTACAGAAAGCTGACTGACAGTTACCAGATTCATCTGAAATACACTGAGATGACACACAGAGGCTTTCTTCCCCCTGCAACTCCCAGGGGCAATGCTCTATTTCCAAGCCACTTCCGGGAATGTAGGCTGTGCAGAACAAGGGATGAGGCCAGAGCTATTCATCGCCCAAACTCACTGAGAGTGGCTCTGTGGGTCCCAGCTCATACGTCTCAAGTAACTAACAGACTGCACACTAGTCAGCCGCAGGGGTTATCTCTGATTCCATTGCTACAAAGAGCCTTTTACTAAATTCAGTGTTCTTTTTTTCCATGAAAAGTTTAGATTAATCTTTCTGGTAAAGATCAGTTGTAATCTGAGTCACAGGTTGTCAGATTAGAGAGAGATGTTGGGAGTTTCATCTTCTTGAAAAGCAACGATTGTAGAAGCTGTCCTGAGCTGACTGCAACGCTGGTTGGGACTCACACCCACTCTCTCGGATGCTCCCCACTGCAACGCTGAGCGCCCAGCCAGCATCTTCTCAGGCCAGGAGACAGGTGCTCCCGCCTGCTTCCTGTATCACCCAGAGCTCACGCTCAGAACACAGCAAGAAGCTGCTCAGGCACCAGACGCGTGAGGGCGGCCACTTACCAGAACTGGCTGCGGTTGGAGGATGGGTGAATGACATCAGGCCAGTATATCTTCATGTCCGGCATGAGCTCCTACGCATGATTTAAAAGGTATGATAACAGCCAGCGCAAGACCTGACAAACAAACTCAAAGGCAAGTTGGACAAACTAGTGTTTTTAAAAACTCTTCTCTCGTTCTGCATGAAGTGTTCAAGACCAAAGCAGAAGAGACACCAGAGCAACTGCACATGAAAGGCTGCACAAGCTGTGGTCCATCAGACCACAGGGATCATTCAGCACTAAAAAGAAGTGAGCCGCCAAGCCAGAAAAAGACATGGGGACAACTTAAACGCACACTGGTAAGGGCAAGAAGCCAGTTCAAACACTGTGATTCCGACTATGCGACATTCTGGGAAAGGCAGAATTTTGTAGAGCTGTTGCTGTTTTTGCAGTGTTGGGGACTTACCCAGGGCCTTGTGCCTGCTAGGCAAAGGCTCCACCACTAAGCTACATCCCAGCCCTAACAAGGCAAGATCGTTTAGGTACTGATCAAACATTGGCAGGGGCTCCACCCTAGTGGGCACGTTCACGACCTGGAATTCCACACATGATTTTCATGGTACTCTTGAGAAGAAGAGCTACTGTAGTTCAACACCTACTACAGCGGAATACAATTAAAAGTCAATACCTTAATCTCGTCTAAATTAAAGTGCCAGGACCGATTGCACTCTTCTGCTTTATCAGGCCTGGAGATCCAATTAAAAGAAAACAAACAAAATAAAAAAGTTAGGACCGGCTTCAGACATCAGAACACACATTAAATTCTAACTGGCAATTCCTTATCCCACACAAGCCATCTTACAAAGAATGCAGATACCAGCTGTCACACATGGAACGAAACGGTGTTAAAAATGCTCAGAAGCATGCGAACAGCTGGCTTTTAGTAGAGGCACAATAAACCGCCCAGGCGGGGGCTCGTGGAGTCGGCCCCGCCTCAGCTATCTTCTGGCAGGAGGGTCCTAGGGGTCTGACCCTGGGCCACAAGCATCCAATGAGAACCACCTGTCCTCTGCAGGGGACTGGCAGTCGGTGAGGTAAATGACCACAGGCTCTCAAGGGCCTGGACCGTGACAGCTCTAGCTAGGATGACCTACTCCTGCTTTTGAACTGTGTCCTATGGGGACAAGTCTGCCCTGGACACACTTAGGTGTGGTTAGTTCACAAGGTCCCCATGCTGACCTCAACCCTGGGAGCCCCAAGCAGCCCAGGGTGCCTGCAGCAGAAACCTGCACCTTCACCCACTTGGAGGAAGGAGAAAAGCCTGGTAGATTTTCATTCCAGGTTCGGAAAGGAAGCAGCCACAAAAGGGCAGCTGAGGATGGCAGAGGGCACCTAGCAAAGTCCACGGAAGGCCAGAGGCTGGTGTGTTGGTGTCCTGGAGAGCTGGGGAGAACATGGACCCAGGTCCCATCTTGGTGGTCTCCTACTAACTCCCTTTCCCAAGCACCAAGAAAGCAGAGGAAGAGCAAAATGGCCCTGGTCCTCCCACCGTGGCAGCAGGAGTAAAAGGATCTCTTCCAGTGACAAATCAATGCGCGTAATTTAACATTACAAGTATGCGCACAAATGCAGAAGAGTGAACAGAATGCAGACAAAACCAGAAAAGTAAAAGCAGAGTCTCCGTGGACCCAGCATCATGGAAATTCTCTATCTACAGCTAACTTTTTATGTTTTTTTTTTATAATGGCCCCAAAGAGAAAATGAAATAAGGAAATTAAAATTTGATAATACTAAAATGTACCCAGAGTCCCTGAGCACATATTTAAACTAGATAGTTCACAGTCTACCAAAACTGAACTACACGACAGAATTAGGCACGTGACAAAGACTAAAAACACTACAAAATAAAGAACTAGTCCACTGCAGAAGCTCCTCATAGAACAGCAAGTGTCTCTGTGCAGGCCGGATTCGAGTCGGCAGCTGTCCCGACTGCTTCTGATGGGGGATCTCACTGCACTAGATGCTTGCCATAGGCCGTGGATGGTCCAGTAGTCCAGAGAGTTCCGGCAGCCGTTAACTTCCTGGGGAGAGAAGGCACAGAAGACGATTGGTCCACTGAGCACATCCGGCACAGAGCGAGGCACCGCGCGACATTAACACAAGTCAAACCCAGTAAGTTCATCGCAGCAACACAGCCCTGAGGAAGCTCACCAGGGCCGGACACCCAGGCACGCAGCTCAGTGGAGGAAAAACCAAACCAGACGAAAAATAAAATTAACTCACTCTCTCTTAAAAAAATAATAAAGGAAATTCTCACATGTGCCCATGAATAATCAGAAGAAAACATTTGAGAATAAAGGCTGGTGATACCATGACATTTATGCTTCTTACCAGGCCCACACACACTAGTAAAGGAGTAAGTACTGAAACCCTGCAGGCAACAAATCTCACCAGGAGAAGACAGGAGGTTCTGCTCCACCCAATAAGAAAGATGCAGTCACAGGTCAAAGCCTGTAGGACCTCAGACGGCTGGGCCAACACAAAGCTCTAAGGAAGTACATTCAGGTTATAGGAGTGGCGAGGGAGACTAAGCAAGCAAGGGGCAGAAGTCTGAGCCAGATGAGGGAACAGAAGAGGCGCCACGCTCCCCATGCTCCACCTCGCCCCACCTTCTCTTTGCACCCCACCTTTGCGGGGAAGTGGCCTGGCTTGGGTGACCACTGCCTGCTACAGGCGGACAGGACACCAGAGTGCAGGGCCTGAGTGATGGGGCCGGATACTTCACTTCTACCAACTCCCAACCCCATCCCTAAGGAGACCTTTTCCTGCATGCCCACGTGAAGGTCACTCAGTCAAGGGTCAGGTTTCTCCTACCCGGTCAGAGAGCACTCAGCTTCCACCGCACTCAGACCTAGCACCTGTCATGAGCACACTGCACACAGGGAGGCCAGGGACAGCCCTCGCTACCAGGAAGACACCTGGACTGGAGCAGAGCTTCTATACCACGGCCACGGGCTAGGAACAAATTCCTCAAGGGTGACACTGCTAGTCACTGACTTCTTGTTTTAATCTCTTTGTCTCAAAGCAAGAAGGCATTTCCAGTATATCACACCCACATTTCCTCACTTGGGCCAATACCCCGCAGGTAGATCCTCCAGTGCTGGCCTTGACCTTAAGCCCCAGAGCTTTCCCTCCAACACCCGTCCTGCAGTAGGAGCCAAAGACATGAGCAATTCCTTAGCACCTGGGGTACAGACCAGGCCGCACCTGGTGCCCTGCACTCCATTCCAGCCTGTGGGGAAACAAAGGGTGCTGGAGGAGAAAAGGGACCACATGAAGGGTTTGGAAAGCTGAAACCAGGGGTCTCAAGCAGTACCGCAGGCAGTCAGGATTACGAAAGGGCTTCCCTGTAATTAGGTGAAAAAACAAGGCGAATTTCACTTTCAGTTGTCAACAAAAAACAAATCAGTGCGGGAACCTGAAAGACTCTCTGCCCTCCACAGTCCCCCTAAGGAGAAGATCTGTAAATATGCATGGCTAAAAAGCCAACTTGAGGGGCTGGAGCAGTGGCTCAGCGGTTGGAGAGCTTGCCTGGCATGCGCAAGGACCCAGGTTCGAACCCCTGCACCACATACACAACACAAAGTGTGAAAGAAACAAAGGCCAGATGAATAAAATAAAATTGATTCTCTCCTTCCTCTCTCTCTCTCTTAAAAAAATAAAAGAATCCAGTTTGAACCTATCAGCAGGGGCCAACGTGATCTAGAGTTGCCTTGGCAGTGAGAACTTGAAAGTGATGTCACCTTGCTGTCAGTAAAAAATCAAGAGGTGAGGTGGACCTGGGTGGGACTCTCTGGAAACTTCTCTGGGATCCCCAATAAGTGATGTACAGGAGAGGCACACTGTCTCTCTCCCCTCTGAAAGGACATACTCTCTCCCTAGAGTGTCCCTTTTCCCTTTTCCTATTGTTAGGTAGGATGTGACCTAGACAACGTCATTGTGAATCTTATCCTCTGTCTTGGAACAAGACCCACCTATCCCTAAGCCCCTGCCCCAGAGGGTGGGCTTCACAGACTGCCCACACAGAGGCCACACCAGGGCAGGGGCTGTGGCAGCAGGCCCAGATGGTGCAGTCCAATGGGAAGAGCCTGGACACACACCCTGCAGGGACAGAAGGCTAAGGCAGACAGGGCCACGGATAGAGAGCGCGCTGTGAGAGGGAGAAGTGTGCACTCAGAGTGGAAGAGGGCGGCCATAGCTCCAGCTCCCTCCCACTCACGGAGATGTTTCAACAGGCTTCCGGTAAACAAGGAAGGAGAGACAGGCCCAGACCCGTTCTGCGCTGAACTGGGTCCCCAAAAGCTGCATCCGTCTTGTCACTCTTGTGACCCTGTTGGAAGTGAGGTCTTTGCGGATGTAATCAAGATAAGGTGAAGCCACATCCGATTGGGGTGAGCCCTACGCGCAGTCCCTGGCAGACTCAGAAGGTGGAGAACCAATGGAGGAGGCACCCTGGGGCCATGCACCTGAAAGCCTAGGGCTCCAAGGACTGGCGGCCCCATCAGAAGCCAGGTCGCAGCCTGGAACAAACACTCCCTGGCCCTCTGCGTAAGGTGTATGTCTTTTCTACCAGACTTGAAAGATTGTGATGTATAATCCACTACCTCCATTTTAGATCCTCCTCCCCCTTGAAGATATTAATGCCTACCTGTGTACGCCCACCTCTTTCCAAAGACCCCTTCCGCTACCCGCCCATCGACACCCGCCCATCCTCTTCCAGTGAACTTTGCTGACTCACTCCAACCCTCACCACAAGTGAGGCAACCCCCACTTGCCCACTACTACTCTCTCCTAGTTGTGCCTACTTCCTCTTTGCACCTGCCTCCGCCTTATCTCAGCCAACCTTGCAGACTGGGAACCTGAGCTCCTCCAATTACAGCGAAGGGCAGTATCGCATCAGATCGGAATTTAAAACCCCTCATTCCTTGCAGCCTCTGGGACCCTGAGAATGGACTTCAAGGCTCTCAGCCACTTGCGGCTCTGTTACAACTACCCTTGGTCTTTCGCACACTTGCATGCACGCAGCTCTTGGCATCCTGCTGGCAGGCACAGCTCCGCTGAGCAGCTCCAGGCTCTGCCATGCGGCCAGGGGAGGAGGCTGGTCAGCCAGTGGCACCCACGGTGGAACACATGCACAAAACCAGCTCCACTGGGGTTCACTGGACCAAGAGGCTAGTAAAACAGCAAACTCACCTTGCACACCGAGGGAGGCCAGTGCTGGGTCAGAATTAGTTTTTTCCATTCATGGCTACCACTGTTAAAAGACAAAATAGTTATTCTTCAGTAACATTTGTAAAGTTACAGAAAAGTTCACCAATCTACCCATCCATTCAACACTGAGCACCCGTGAGACTAGGGATGCTGTCAGAACAAAGTCCCTACCTCCTGGAGTGCACACTACACAGAGGAAGGCAATAAACACTAGAAATTGCACAGGGGGCACAGCGTCACGTGGAAAGAACATACAAGCTAAAAAGACAGGCAGGGGTGTGGCCAGGGAGGCCCACCGCAGATCAGCACTGCCCTAAGCGCCTTTCTCCTGGGACTGCGAACCTCCAGCAGCACTCATGGCTGCACTCGCAAGTCCCTGGGGTCCTGTAGCAAGCAGCAAACCAGATCTCAGCAGCAGCACCCCATCTACTGTCATATTCCACTCGGTGAGGTGGTTCACTCGCAGCTCTGCAGAACTAGTGATGTGGGATCACAGGGTGCTGCTTCAGAGGCCACCACAGTATCCTAGAGCAAGCCTGTGCACACACACCATGCACGTCACCAGATTGCAGCCTGTGCTCAGCCGCCACACATCACGTGCACAGGGCCTCAGCATGTGTGTCACCAGAGCGCAGCCTGTGCTCACACATCACACGTGCCACCTGGAGCACACCTGTGCACATAAAATACGCATGTCACCTGTGCACATAAATACGCCCGTCACCTGGAGTGCGGCCTGTGCGCACACACCACCTGTGCCACCTGGAGTGCGGCCTGTGCACACATACCACCTGTGTCACCTGGAGTGCGGCCTGTGCGCACACACCACACCTCACCTGGACTACAGCCTGTGCACACACACCACACGTGCCACCCGGAGCACGCCTGTGCACATAAAATACACGTCACCTGGAGCGTGGCCTGTGCACATTCACGACATGTCACCTGTGCACATAAAATACGCCTGTCACCTGGAGCGTGGCCTGTGCGCACACGCCGCCTGTGCCACCTGGAGCGTGGCCTGTGCACATTCACCACGTGTGTCTCCTAGACTGCAGCCTGTGCATACACAGAATGTGTGTCACCTGGAGCGTGGCCTATCCACAGCACTGCTCCAAGCATGTCATCTACAGCCCAGCATGAGCACAGTGCCTTGTGACACTGCTATCTAGCGCACAGTATTTACTGTGTACCACGTCATGTGGCTACCTGGCACGCAGTATGTGCACTGCACCATGACACGTCACACCAAACTGCCTCTCAGTCTGAAAACTGCAGCTGGCCTAACTCAGACTTCCCTGCCAGGCTGTGCAGAACTCTTCCGTGGTTTGTCCCCCCAGATTCATGTGTTGGAAACCTGGTGGTTGGGATGGCCCTGCTGGGAGGTGGTGGAACTTTAAGAGGTGGGCTATGGGGTCCTCAGGTCACCTGGGAGCATGCCCTGGGCAGGGATGAAGGTGCCCTCCTGGGTCCAAGGGCTGTGGTAAAGGCCTGAGCCCGCCCCAGCAGCCTCTCTGCTTCATGTCTGGTCATGTGTTCTCTCCTCCTGCCTGTGTGCCCACCTCCTGGCCACCAGGTCCTGCAGCAGCTGAGTGGATGCTGGGGCCATGCCCTGGACCTCCAGAACCGAGAGCTCAGATAAGCCCTTTCCTCCTAAGAAGGTCCTCGGGTATTCCATTACAGCACAAAATCGAGCTCCCATAGGCTTCTGACCACATTTATAAGGCAGACCATGCAAAAGGATCAAATTAGAAGGCGCAGTTAGAAAAACACAAATGGAAACAGTCAACAGTGAAGCTGATCATAATTCAGAACGAATCAAATGTTAGAAGGGAAGATGCAAAGTGAAATAAATTAGTTGTTCCATCCTGGTGAGATAGGAAAATGTCAGGAGTAGTCAGAAGGTTCAAGTCAAGCAAGGGAAAACTGGTTCTTTTTAAGACAAAGAGCATCCTGTGCTCCTAATGCACAAATGGGTGTTATCAGTTGGAGATCTCCAAAGCTAGTAAGGAGTGTCTGGCAATGTGGGACCAGATGCAGACACTCCCTTCAGCTAAGCAAGCACCACATTCTTTCTATTGATGCCTGAGGCACAATCCAAAGACTGGACCCCATCAGAATTTCCAAGTCTAGGAGAGGTTTGGGGGAGGGGAAGCAAACGATGATGACTAACTGGATGGAGAAATCCTACAAAAGGGAAAACCTAACCCCTCCAGGAGCTCTGGGCTCCCTTTCCCACAATGCCAATTTTGTGGATGTTGGTTTCCTGTCCTCTTGGAGTCGAAGATGAAACCGAGGGACACCAAGGCAAGCGGAGCAAACGGAGTCTATTCAAGAAAGGATAGAAAGAAAAGACTTCTCCAGGAGAAGGGAGTCTGGGGCAGACTCGCAGAGGGGATGTGACTGCCCTTTTAAAGATTCTCTTCCCTTGACTAATCATTGCCTTCCCTCCCCCAGCCTACAGGGCATGAAATTCTGGTCTGATCTGGTCTTTGGTAAAGGGTCCTGAGCATCTTTATCAGTAGAGGGGAAGTCACTGTCTGGACCACTATTGTTAGGGAGGAGATGTGAGGCTGATATGCACCTCTGCTTACTCAGGGCAGTAGATGCTCTTTGCCCTCTCAGAAAAAAATGACCATCAGGGTCTAGAGCGGTGGCTCGGCGGTTATGGTGCTTGCCCAGCACACGGGAGTACACAGGTTCAAACCTCAGCACCCACGTGTCAGAGCAACGAAAGGCATGTGAAAAACTCAATAAAAATGGATTCTGTCTCTCTCTCACTGTCCTTCTCTCTTTAAAAAAAGAAAAAGAAAGAAAAGGAAAAAATGATCTTATTGACCTGCATCACTACACCGACTGCCTAGCTTCCTCTGCCTCACCACCACCTGAGGGAAGTCCGCTCTGCTTCCTTTCATTTTAAATAAAATGTGCCTACTCTGCTTGCCTAGGTTTAATTCCTCAACTCTTGAGGACACAAACCCAACACCCGCAAAACCAGCATCACTAGAGATCCGGAGCAGACAGGTGCAAGAGGTGGAAACACGACAGGAATAATTCCACAGACCAAGCCCACTGTGCTGACCCCACATTTCCTTTTCTTTTTCTTTAAAGAGAGAAGGACAGTAAGAGAGAGACAGCAGAGACAATCAATTTTTATTGAGTTTTTCACATGGCTTTCATTGCTCTGACACTTAGTTGTGTACATGGGTGCTGGGGCTTGAACCCAAGTACTGTGCATGCCAGGCAAGCACCGTAACCACTGAGCCACCGCTCCAGCCTCTCATGCTTTCTTTTCTAAGAAGCAATTCACCTGCAGCCCTGCCTGGCTTAAGTGGAAGGGCTATGCCACATTCCTCAGCAAACTACCTGTTATCTGCAGGAGAAATGCAGGCCAGAAGGAACCCAAGTTACCCTGAAGGAAGAGACTTTTATGACCCTTCACCCAGACCAGATCCTGACAATCAGGGAGATAAGGATAATTCCTCCTAATCATAAAGCCTGTAACAAAGTATAGTTAAGAATCCAATTGGCAGCCAGGAGCAGAAGTGCACACCTGTAACCCAACAACTTGGGAGGCTAAGGCAGGAGGATTGCAAGTTCAAAGCCAACCTCAGCAAATTAGCAGAGGCCTGTCCCAAAGTAAAAAATAAAAAGGGCTGGGGATGTGACTCAGTGGTAAAGTGCTTCTGGATTAAATCTCTAGTACCCACCCCAATCCAATTAGAAATGGTCAAGCAATGGGCTCCAATCAAGGTCTTACTCAAATAGGAGGGAGTGAACAAGTAAAAGTGTTAAAGAGTACACTCAAGGCATTTTCAAAAGCAAAGGTCTGTGAGGCTCACCTTGGGAACACTGCAGCCAACTCCTTTGTCCCAGAGGCAGGGAAAACAGAGGTGGGAGTTAGAGGAAGGATACCGCCAATACCTTGACCAACAGCCTCAACACTTTCTCAATAGCTATTCAACACAGATTTTGACCCATGGCTTTGGTGATTTTTCACTGCCTGTTTAACACATATTTTAGTTAACGGTCATATATTAAAAGCCACAGACATGGGGCTGGAGCGGTGGTTCGGCAGTTAAGGAGTTTGCCTGGCATGAGCAAGGACGCATTTTCGAACCCCAGCACCACGTACACAATCAAGTGTCAGAGCAACAAAAGCCACATGAAAAACTAAATAAGACTGATTCTCTCTTTCTGTCTCTCACTGTCCCTCTCTCTTAAAAATAAATAAATAAATAAAAAGAGCCTCTGAAGCCCCTAAGCTAGCACTGTTAGGGGAGAGCCACCTGCAAGTGGTAGGAACATCCAGTTAGGGAAGTAATTTTACAAACCAGGCCCTCTGTGCTGACCTTTTCCAAGAAGCAATTAAGCAGCCCTGCCTGGCCTAAGGGGACAGGCTATGTCACATTCCTCAGCAAACTGAGGAACTGCAGGAGAAATGCAGCCCTGAAATAATGTTGACAGGAGAAACACAAGCCTCAAACTTCTGTGATCAGATCCTGAAACTCAGGGAGATAAGGATAATTCCTCCTAACCAGAAGATCTGCAAAAGTTTATGGTTAAGAACTCATCTGTTGATACTAGCATATATGGGGAAGCAGTATGGCAGACGGCTAACCTAACAAAACTTCAAATTGAATGACTTTCAGAGTAATAGGGGGATGGCTCTCTAGGATACTTGGAGGCGTAGGGAGGGGG
>PVKS010024559.1:0-30936 GCA_004027875.1 Aplodontia rufa | reverse complement strand
CACCTGTAATAATCAAAATGTAGAATAGTAAATGAAGAGTCAAGTAAAAGAATGATATACTATTATGATCTTATATTTGTGAAACTGGTAAAAAGAAATTAACAAGGCTATCTTTCAAGACAGGGTCTAAATGTGGTAGTAAAGCTAACCAAATATATTTGTTATTGAATTCAGGGGTGCATTAGAGAGAAATATCTAAAATTTCTTTATTTCTGTATTTTCCAGACTTGCTACATTACATATATGTTAGCTTTATAATATATAAGATTTTGAGTCAAATTCATTCACCAAATTTTCTTTGCACTTCAAAATAGCCACAATAAAATAAATTATATGTTTTTATTTACTATGTAATTAGGTTTATCGTTCATTCTGAAAGGGAAATGCTATATCTAGTCTTCACAAAGATCAAGTAGATGGTCTTCAATTTATTAGCACTTTAGGAATAGGAGAATGCTTCTTGCACCAAGCACACGTCCACCAACCACAGGGCTATGTAACTAAAATTCTGTCACTGGAAGATTCATTTTTCTCCTGAGGCTAAGCTGAGTATATACATTTAAATATGTGAATTTATACTCATTCTACTCCCTCCACCAAGATAGTAACACTTTAGATTGTCACCAGTCTAATTCAACCATGAATTCGTTAATCACAACCTTTGTTTCTAAAATGAGAGGTCCAGGGAGTAGTACACAGTAAAACCCTGGTGTGTTGGTGAGGAGGAGAAGGGTGAAGATAATGGAGGTGGGGACATTAGTCACTGGAAATAAATTTCAAGTTCTTCACACCATAAGACTTCAGATTCTTCAGAGTCTAATTCTGGCCTAACTGTAAATAAGTCCTCTCCCTACTCTTCCAAAACCTCTAATTCCCAGCTGTCAGAAATCTTACAGATTTAGGCTTTTAAAAGTTCTTGATGGTCTTGGAGTGTTAAGTATGTGAAGAGGGGGAAAAAAAACCCAAAACTAAAACCAAAGCAAAACCAAAATCTAGTTCATATCAGCGCGAGGAAGACCAGCGTTCTGGCAATTTCATTCAGGACTCCTATTACTGGCATGAATCTAAAGACCACCTAAAGTCCTGGGTGAAGTCAGGTGAGTTATTTATTTAGTAGCCAAATATTATCTCCTGGAGAAAGCTTATTCTATTACAACAAATGAAAAGATTGATTAAATTATAGCCAAATATTAATGGATGCTCAAAGTCTTGAATTGTTTTTCTGGAGACTGAAGTGTGAGGAGGCTAGTGCTACTTTCGATAACATTCACTACCCATATTATTGTTTTTTAAATATTTATTTTTCTTTTATGAAATATTCTGATAAGATGATGAGAAAAAAATTCCTTATATTTTACAGAACCAAGAGAAGTGGTTACTTAACAACTTGGACAAGGACTTTAAACCACTTCCCAACAGCCTAATGAAGAATAAGATGTCTCATGATTTTCTTTCTATTCCTGGCAGCAGAGTCCTGAAAAGATAAACAACAAGTACTGCTAACATAAATCACTCTTGAAGAGATAAACTGTTGACCTTTTGGGGGGTCATTTACACTTGTACAACACTGAAACTCCAGAGCTCTGAGCTCTTAGGGAGTTTATTGTGTGTATACAATCTTTAAGTCTCAATTCTGCCACTCCTTAAGAAAGGAAGAAGACATAAAGAAGTATCATTGTACTTTCCTGAGCCTACATATCATCACAGGGAAAGATCAAAGACAGTCCCAGTCTTTCTACTTCCTAGCTCTACTCATTCCTTTCTCTTGTTCTTTCCTTTCACAAGCAGTTTTCTTGGTGGCAACATACACATATATTCTGCTCCTCAGAAAAGTGCACTACTGTGCATGTGTTGCTTGGGCCTAAACTTAAATCTTCTGGAGTTCTCTTTCTGTCCCTGCACACCAGCTCCTACAGCCAAGCTATATACATTAAATCCTACTGATTCTCACCATCTCCACAGACACCTTCTGTTCTCTCCTACCACATCTCTCATCTGACCCTGGCAGGAGCCTCCTACCTGGCCCCTACTTCTTCCTTGGCACTGTGTTCCACTCATTACATGAGAGTCTAAATCATCTTCTAAAATGTAAATCAGATGTTATGGATACCCAGATGAAACTTGCTAATCACTTCTGAGTATAAAAAAAATAAAGTTCAAGCTTTTATAATGGTCTGTAAGACCCTTAACTATATTTTCATTTTCATTGTATTTTACTTGTCTGCTTGGTTTGAATTCTACAAATACATTGGTCCCTTGAATATACTTAACATACCACATTCCTGCAGCCCTTTCCTCAAATGACTTTCCGCTGATTCCATGCACAGCAGGTACCTTCATATCATTCAGGTCTCAGTGTACATGCTACCTCCTCAGTGAAGAATTTTCTGAATGCCTCTGCATCATCTACTTTTACTCCCCTGGTTTAACCACTGTATATCCTTACTATTTTAATTTTTCTTTGGACCACTTATCACACTTGGAATTTTCTTATTTATTAAGTATCTATTACAACAGCCAAGATAAGCAATCAACTTAAGCATCACTCAATGGACCAATGGATATAGAAAATGCGGAGCATACATACAATGGAATACTACAATAAAATAAAAAAGAAAAATCTGGCTACTGTCAATAACATGGAAAAACCTGAAAGACAGGATATTAAATTAAATAAGCCAGGGACAAAAAGACAAATGCTATATGATCTTACTTACACAAGGAATTTTAAACATCCTTGATATCATACAAGGAGAGAATAAGAATGGTGGTTCCAGGGTGTGTTCATCAGCTTTTCATCACTGTAATGAAAATACCTGACAAGGACAATTTAGAAAAGGACAAGTTTATTTTGGTTCATGGTTTCAGAGGTTCAGTCTGTGGTCAGCTGATTATATTGCTCATGGCCCAAGTGAGGCAGAACATCATGACCAAAGGGTGTGGCAGAGGAGCATTGCTCCATAAATGGTGGCCAGGAAGCAGAGAAAGAAAGGGGAAGGGGTCACAGTGAAGATAAACTCTTTCCAGGGCTTGACCCCAGTGACCCACCTCCTCCAGCCAAACCCCAGCTGCCTATAGTTACCACCCAATTAGTCCATTCAAACTAGAGCAAATCAATTAAGTTGCAGTTCTCATAATCTAACCATCTCACCTCTGAATATTCCGGCATTAACTTAGGAGCTTTGCATGGGGAACTCATATCCAAACCATAACATTCTGGCCCCTGATAGTTCATATCTATCTCACAATGCAAAATGCAGTTAGTCCATTATCAAGAGTCCCCACTGTCTTAAAAGTTCTGAAATTGCCCAAAGGTCCATGTCCAGAATCTTTTCTGACACTCAAGGCATACTCTCATATGTTAGATTCTATAATTATCAAAGCAAGTTACATGTATCCAACATTAAACGGCACAGAGTAAACATTTCCATTTCAAAGGAAAGGATTAGGGGCGTAGAAAGAAGGGATGGGACCACACAAAATTGCAAACCAAATGGGCAAACATTTCCTCCAATTCCAACATCTGGGGAACATGGTGAGATCTGAGTACCAAAAGGCTTAGGCAATCCTGCACTGATGGCCTTGTTGACTGCAGTCCACATGGCCATTCTCTCATCCTGACTCTATTCACAGCTAGCAGCTCTGCTAGGCAGGCATTCCATGTTACCAGCATCTCTGAATCCAGGGGGTCTCAACTGCAACTTCAGCTTCCTTCTCACAGTTTTACACGCTGCCATCTCAACTCCTGGTAGGAATTCCAACCCTGCTACTCTTTTCCCAGTCCCCTGGCCTGACTCTTAATCTCAGTGGAACTCTGCGTCACTCTCTAACTCCTGCATCCTGCATTCTGGCAGAACCAGAACCACGTGGATGATGCCAAAGTCTGCCATCAACTTGAGCAGAAGTTGCAACCACCGAGACCACGCCTGCAGTGGCCTCTGAGTGCCTGGGTGGCTAAGCACTGTAAAACAAACCCCATGGTCCCCTGGGTTAGCAGGGTGACCCCAGGATGTCTTCTTCAAGGAATGTATTACTTTTACACACTTGAGCTTGTGATGGTTGTGGCAATGGGAATTCATGAGATGCCCTCAAGGCATGTTTTCTACTGTCTCTATGTAAAACACTTAACTTCTCTTTAGTGGTGGTAATCTCCTCAATGACCATATCTTCCTTGTCCCCATGTGCTTTTCATGTTGTACAAGTTTCCAAAACCCTTCTTCCCTGCTATCTGCTATTATTTTTCACAGCAAACCTGACTGAAAGCCAATAAAGTCTCCATGCCTCTGCATGAATGAAGTGATGCCTTGAAATTTCTTCCACCACATTAATCAGTCCTGCCCATTCAAATTTGTCCTCAAACGAAAGTCTAAGCATATTGACAAAATGTAGACAAGTTATATTTAGAACTAACATAAATGAGGGGCTGGAGTAGTGGCTCATTGGTTATGGTGCTTGCCTGGCATGCACAAGGACCTGAGTTCAAACCCCAGCATCACGTACACAACGGAAGTCTCAGAGCAGTGAAAGCCACATGAAAAACTAAATGAAATTGATTCTGTCTTTCTTTCTCTCTCACTGGCCCTCTCTCTTAAAAAAAAAAAAAAAAAGAAATAGCATAAATGAATTTTGGTCCAATTTCCAATAGAGTTCTGATTTCCTTTTGAAATTTCATGAGCACAACTTTACTGTCTGCAGTCCAATTGGCATTCTGGTCTTCTGAGCTGCCATTGGAACCATCCATTAAGCTTTGTCTACAATATTCTTTTAAGACTTGTCCAGCCTGCATCTCCAAACTTTTCCAAGTTCCCCTTACAAACCAGTTCCAATGCTTCTGAAACACAGGACCCCATTAATCACAGCAATGACCACTCACCTGGTATCAATTTCTGTGTGAGTCAACCTTGCATCACTGTTACCAAAAAACCTGACAAGAGCAACTTAGTGGAGGAAAAGTTTATTTCAGCTGACAGACAAAACATCATGGTAAAAAGGCATGGCATAGGAAAACTATTCAGTTCATGACAATCAGGAAGAACAGAGAACTTGAATTCCAGAGATAAAATATAAACCCCAAGTCATGCCTCCAAAGGCAATTAATTCATGCTTGATTCAAATGATTACTCTCACAAGAATATTCAGATTTTTCTAAGCACAGTTGTTCACAAGGGATTTTGCAGATAGCCCGTTTACTTCTTTTATCCTGTACTTGAATCAGTCTAATACATCAGCCCTGTACCTAGCAAGGAGTCCCAAGTATTTTAAATATACATAAGTAGTAAAAATGCCTCCTTCCTAAAAAGAAATTAAATCAAAACATAGACCAACCTTCAGTCATGGATGCATTAACAAATTTAGTGGTCCCAAATTCCCCTAACTTCCTATCTATATCCACTGATGATGATACCAGTCTCAGAAAATACATGATGTATAGGATCCCAAGTGTGTGGCCAACACACTTACAGTCCAAGACAGTGGACTCTCATGGAACTTCATATGGATAATTTGTAGGCCTCTCTTAAGGCACCATAAATACTCAGAAACTATGAATTCTTAAGCTCCTTGCAGGGTCTCCAGCTACAGACTTGACAAAGGAGAGAAAAGAAAGTAATATCTTACGACTCTAACTTTAGTAACTTTTTGATAAAGATCCTTTGGTAAAACTTATATGTTAATTTTTAAATGTTTTCTCTTGACCATCTTGCCTTGGAGGCTAAAGCTCTGTTGCTCTGTCTTTCTAGTTCAAAGTCATTTGTATTTCATCAATTATTAGGCACCTATTTCATTTGACAATGTCTTGAGGCTCTCTCTTAATTATTTAAATATTGAGGAATATAAACTGTATAAGCTTGTGTGAGCTTCCAGCTTAAAAGTTGTCTTTTAATAATTTTTTTTCAGAGAGGGAGGCTTAATAATTATACCATAAAGGTGCCAGAAGTGTGTAAGAAGAATAAAAATGTTTAAAGGAAAAAATAAAAATGTAGTTCCATGATAGTGTCCCATTAAGTTTGTTTGAGAATACAATCTAGATATTAGATGTCATCCTTCTTTCTGCCTTTCATATACAAGTCTATCCTCCTAAAGCTTGGTGCTTCTAGACTGTGCACAGTAACACTGTGAGTCTACCTTCTGAGTGACCAGAGTGACTAAAGAGGTTTTGGCTGAAAAAGAGGTCAACTTCAGAACCTGCCTGCTACTGACTGCTGCCCTACTATGATTTTGTAGGCTGCTTCAGAGCTGATCTCTAAATTATGGGTCTGTATCCAAATTCTAGGGCCTGTGTGTGTGGCTGTTAAGCTGAACATCTAATGAAATCCCAATTCCTTTATGATCCAGAATTAAATAAAAATATAAAAGTAGTTTTGTACATATATTTTTCCTGCATTTTTTAGGTTAACTCTTTCCCTTGCTTCAAACTCAGGCCTCAGGGTGCATCCACATTTAGATGAACAACCTCACTCTGACCAGTCATCTCATTCCAGCCCTTAGCTATTCTTACCCATCATCCCCAGGGCACTTTCTTGTCTCATTCCTTCCCCTCACTTCCTCTCTTTGCACATTTTGCTGAAGCATTTATTCTTGGTCCCAATGTCAATATGCAAATTCATATTTCAATCAGATGTGCTGAACTTCAACCCAGTTCACTTGATTCTACTCATTGTAAAAAAAGTTTTCTTCACTGATTTTAAAGGGTATTATTCTAAATGGATCCCATTTGTTTGACACCCTATACTATAGATGGTTTTCTAGAATTGGTCAGGAAAAGAACTTCTTTTTATTAAATGTTTGTGGTTTTAAACATAGCACACTCCAATCAGGAAAAGAGTTATCTATTAGCTATCATGGTCCATAAATGAATTCTTGACATAGAGAAAAAGACTTTGGAAAGAATGTCTCCTCAGGTCTAACAGGAAACTCCTGGGAAAGTGCTAGGAGATTTCAACATTGGAATGAGCAATTTGGACAACCTGAAAGTCCTGCCTATAGAAATGAACTATTTTGTTCAAAATGCCATAGGACATATATCTTCAAATTCAATAAAAGTTCATCCTTATACTTTGATTTATGACTTATTTATTACTTATTACACACAAGTAATATTATAATATTGCTATAATTAGCATTTATTCCAAAGATAGTAGCCATATTTTCAGCCAACTAAAATTGTTATGTATGTTCAAATTATAATAATTCTCTTATTTAAGAGACAACACCTGTCTGTTTTAGGAAGAATTGTATGATGGATCTCCAAGATTCCTATCCCCTATTTGATTGGTGATCCAATCAAATTCTATCTAGGTGCTATTGCAAAATAATTTTTGAAGATCTAAATTCCTGTAGTAGTTGACTTTAAGATCTAGAGAAATATAAATGGGCCTGACCTAATCATATCAGCCTTTTATAAGCTGTATTTTCTCTGGATGATGGTAGGGGATGAAGTAAGAGCAATTTGAAGTATGAAAATAACTCAGTGCCTGATGAATGGCTTTGAGGTTGGAGAGGACCACACACAAGGACCAAAGTCAACCTCTAAGAGCTCAGAGAAATGCCCAGCAAACAGACAGCAAGGAAACGATGACCTCAGTGTCACAGCTGAAAGGACCTAGGCTCCACTAACAACCTGAATGAGCTCTCTAAGGCCAACATCTTGATTTCCAACTTGTGAGACTGAGCAGAGAACCCAGCCATATCATGCTAGACTTCTTGATCTACAGAACTTACAGCTAATATATGAGCATTATTGGGCTACCACGTACGTGGTAATTTGTTACACATTAATAAGCAACTAATGCACTGTCCTCCAGGCACCTTAGATGTCTGGCTTCTTTCGTATCTAATATTTTCATGCATTTTTGTAGAAAGATTCAAAGTCTGACTAACGTGGAAAAACAGCGAAGCCACCAGGTGACCATCAGGAGATGTACATTGACTATTCTAAAGATCATTTGTTGAGTTAAGACAATCTGTTATAGGAAAATAATTCACTCTATTGTATTAACAATCCTAAATAGAAAAATCTGTAGAACTACCTAATCGAAATGACTGCCAATCATTTTTGAGACTGGGATGTATTTCAGAAGTTTTAGCAGAGATCTCTGATGAAATTTAACACTTAATTTTACAGCAAGCCATTTTCCAATGATAGCAAGTGATTATGAAAATGAAGGGGGAAGAACCATATTGGATGATTTTACAAGGGAACACACAAATAAATTCATACCTACTGGCATGCATAGGCAGGTTTTATCACACTGTCTTTGAGCATATCACAGTAACACTTGACTTGGCAATGCTTACCTTTCCTCAACTTTCTGCCTCCCTTTTACAGAATAAGTATGATGGGAGGATATAGAAATTGGCAATCCTTTGGGACCACAGACAAAGTATGTTAATGAAAATTCCCCTGGGAAAGCAGTACAGAGTTGCTTCCACTCTTAGTCTGGATATATCTCAGTGTGATTCTTCGATTAAAAATTAATCAAGTGAATAAGACCCTGCAATATAAAACAGTGAAAGAAAATTAAAAATCTCCCCAGGGGAAAGCCTACAAGTTGTAAAAAATTAAAACACAAAATTGTGAATATTTACAGACATCATTTCCAAACTTAAGGTTGTTGATGACTCATTCCCTAGGGAGCCATAGGACTGTACAAAAGTTAAACAGAGCTTCTCCTCCCGAGAGTGTACCAGAATCACCACTAATGGGGTAGAGGGGTTAATGATAAAACATAACTCAGTCCTGGAGGTGTTAACTCAGTATGCCTGGGATTCCAAAGGTCTTGATCGTTATGATAAATAACTTGAACGGGTTCTGAGGGCATCTAGTCTGAGAAGCACTGGCGGTAACCAGATTTCTCCTAATTGTCTAGAAGCCAGATTGTTCTCAGAATGCAACATGCTTACTCAAGGAGCAGAACTTGTATTTCTGAATTATTCAAAGAGTTTGCAGTTTTCTTATCCAGGGGCAAACGAAATCTTTCTAAGAAGAACTAAATTTAGGCTAAACATTGATGAATAAAGCTTTTCTCATTGCTACTTTCTTCATTAATTTTTTAATTTATTATAATTCATTAATCTATTTATTCAACAGATTATTAGAGGTGATTATATGCCAGGCACTGGAGAAGGTCCTGGGGATTCAGATGAAAAAGAAGAAAGAAATAGCATTTGCTCTCATGTTGTTCACTGCCTAGTTCCTTTAGCAAGCAAATATAATACAATATACTAAGAGGCAGGATGGGGAATACAAGGAGGAGAAATAGGGTTCTAGGCAGGGATAAGAGCTCATATAAAACCTAAAGTTAAGAAGGAAGCTCAGTATGGTGGAGAGGAAGTGTCTGTCTACAGATATAGACCTATCTGTGTCATGGGCATAGAGAATATTCAGAGACTAGTGAAAGATGAGATCAGAGAGAAAGGCAGGGACCAAATTATGTCACCCAAAATGTAATCTCATCTTAGCTAAATGTATGGTAAATCTGCCCAGAGCCCTTCTCCGAAGGACTCTGTTCACATCAAGACAAAGAAGGTGTACACTGCTACAAGGTGTGTCTTAAAGAATGACATCAAGGCCTTTTACCAACTTAGCACTTCCTCATAGAGCATTTCCTGTGTAAATTTGTAAAGGTGTTGGACTTTCCCCCCTTGTCTCATATAACATGAAGGAACATGTTTGTCCAGCAGCTTTCAGGAGACATGGGTTCAGCAGATAGTGATCCACAAAGCTGCTGTGTGATGCCAACATCATCGGGCTTCCAACTCACAATATTCAGAGACCTCAGAAGCTGCTATTCCACTGCACACCCACAGCCACCGTCTCTTTTAAGTTTTACGTGTTCTTTTGGGAGGCAATATCAGATAGAACCCCATTCTATCCTTCTTCCCATGGAGTGCCTTGACCCAGATTTGGCAATTTCATCCTGTTCATGAAGAAGTTTTTCTGGACTGGATTGAAGAACTGAGTTGGATTTCTGGAAATAAGTGACTTGGTGTGGAAAAAAGAGGCAGAGGAGCTCCTATAACACATATCATAGAAGAAAGGAAAGTGTGAGAATGAAACACTTGATCTGCCAATAAGGAAGCAACTGGGAAATTCCAGGGCAGAGTAATGCCAATATGTGAACAATAAAAGTTAATTCACCAGAAGTGAACTGAAGTAGTCAAGAGATCTCAGTCTTAGCCTGTGAGCTGGATGTACAGTCACATGCTGCAGAGTTGCATTTCAGTCACCAGTAGACTGCATGCACAACAGGGGTCCCATAAAAGTCTATCACCTTCTGACGTCATAGACACCTTAGTTTGTGTTAAGTATCTTCTGTAGTGTTCACGAAATAATGAAGTTGCCTTGTAATAAATTTCTGAACTGTGTACCCATTGTTAAGTGAACTCACCCTATTTCACTTGTTCTTCAGGAGCAACGTAGTCCTTCACACCTCTCTGCTCTGTATGGAGACTGACTTGTAGTAATTGCTTCTTGGACTGTGTTGTTTTGTGGTTTCCAGGTTAATTTAGCAACGGGAGACACAAGGAGCAGATAAAAATGACAGAGAGGAGAGTAAGATTAGAATATCTATTTCTTTGGCCATAGTTTACGATTCTCTCCTTCCACCAAAGACCACAATTCCTGGCAAGATGACCATGCTACAGATTGATTAATTAATATTCTCTCTCCTTCTCTCTCTTCTGCTTCCCTCTCTTGAAGCTTCAGATATAGGAGGGTAATGACTATTGCTAGGTCTATACAGCTTCATCATTCCTTGCTGGCTTCCTTTGACCTTGTCTTCCCTGCCTGCATCTTTGTAAATGATGCTTTCATTAAACTCTCCTCCATTACTTGATTTAAGTGAGCTATTTATTTCCTATCTGAATCCTTACTGGCACAGCTGACATGGGCTACAAGCTTCTTACATTAGCAGTGGAGACATAGCTTGACTTTCAGCCATGGTTAAAACAGTAACTATTATTATTAACAGCCACATAAAATTAAACTTCACTGACTGTGTTCACATGTGTTATCTCATTTCTCATCCTGTGTCCATGACTATTAAAACTCAGACCTCACCAGTTCTATTGGAATAGTAATGATATATAATGAATATAAATGTGGACATTTACTACCAAATCCAAGTTTAAATCATATTCTTAAGAATTCAAAGCCAAATGTTAAAAGTGTTAAAGTTGAATGACTTTATATTAATTGGCTCTATTTCCTTCATGTGGGTTCCCTACTCTTCTAACTACCCCCACCCCATAAATCACATACAATAAAGACCCTATCCTGTTTTTTCTTTCTTTTTAAAGACAGAGAGAGAGAGAGAAAGAAAGAGGAAGAGAAAGAGAGAATCAATTTTATTTACTTTTTAATCTGGCCTCTGTTTCTCTAACACTTAGCTGTGTACATGGTGCTGGGGTTTGAACCTGGGTCCTCATGCATGCCAGGCAAGCACTTGAATCACTGAGCTCCAGCCCAGACCCTATCTTCTTGCAGGAGAGAAACCATCATTATTAAAAGGTACATTTCAGATTTAAAAGAGTAATATCTATGACCTGCAGACATAAAAGCATCAGATAAAACCTCAACTTCCCATTGAATGGCTGGACCTAAATTTAGCAAGCTTATCTCATTCAAGATGAAGATATTCTAGCTAACTTTGTCTGGTTGGAAATGCAGCTTTTCTGAACTCAAATGAAGATTTGAATTATAGCTCTAGAAAAAATAATTTGTGGGTAGAAAAAAAGTTGAAAGAGATAATCTAATATATATATTAAATGATATACATTTATATATATATATATAAAACAAAGCATGAGGGTAAAAGAAACATTTGATTTATCAATAAGAAAGTAGTTGGTGACACTCAAGGGTTCAGGCTCAGTAGGAGGGTAGCTATGCATCAAGCTGTCATAATGAATGGGCAGAAGAGGAATGAAGGTGGTGATTATAGTCTATACACAAAATAATTAGTAGTTGAAACGAGGGAAAAACAGTCACTGCAATGATTGATGTATCTATACAATACCAGACTTCTATTCTTGATTGAGTTGATCATTATAAAAGATGGCCTTAGATAACTTCATGTGCATGATTACAATTAGAAAATATTTTTGAGAAAAGTAAATGATCCTATTTTATGCTACTCTGTACCCCTAGGACCTAGCAGCCAATGCCTGACAACTGCGCCCCCAGACCTTGTTTCTCTAATCAATTACTGATTCAATCAAGAGAAAGGGATAAAAAACAAGGGAAGGTATTTGTTATGTGAGGAAAGAGCTTCAATGATGATGAAGTCAAAGGAGGAGATGAATTGATCCTGCTAAAAGAACATCCTTGAGTGAGAGACAAAGGAGAAAGTGCCCGGAGGCACTGGTCAATAACTGTACAAAAGCTTTCAAGGACCTCCTGTCACTGTTTGCAGGAATTGTTTCCATGTTCCCTGTTCTCATGTACATTGATCTTCTCCTTAAGCTTCATAGTTCCTTCTTTCCATTTCTTCTACCTACTCATGAATAATATAGAAGTGAAATATATATAAATACTAACTTTTGCAAAGCAGGAAATTGAATGCTTTATGTTTATTGCCTTTTATTTATTAGTTCTTGAAGACATGTTTTCCCTTGGAAATCTAAAATAAATTGATCATGTAAAAGTCAAGAGTAGAATGGTGGTTACCAGAGGCTGAAGAGGGTAAGAATTAAGGAGGGACGGAGCTAGGTTTATCTGTAAGTACTAAGTCACAGAAAGTTCTGGGGTGCTACTGGACTGTGGGGTAATTATAGGGGATAATAATTCTCCATTTCCAAAGAGCTAGGAGATAATATATTTAATGTTTTGCTACAAAGAAACAATACATAGATATGTTTATTGTGATTGGAACATTATACAATGTATGCGTGTATCAAAACAGAACATGGTTTCTCATAAATATACAATTTTTACATGTCAATTAAAAATAAGTTAATTCATTAGGCACCGTTGGGCACACCTGTAATCGCAATGGCTTGGGAGGCTGTGGCAGTTCAAAGCCAGCCTCAGCAACATAGTGAGGCCCTAAGCAATTTGGGGAGAACTTGTCTCAAAGTAAAAAAATTAAAAGGGCTAGGGAGGGGCTGGAGCAGTGGATCAGCAGTTATGGCTCCTGCCTGGCATGCATGAGGATGTGGGTTCAAACCCCAGCATCAGATATATAACAAAGTGTTGGAGCAACAAAGGTGACATGAAAATCTAAATAAAATTGGTTCTCTCTCTCTCTCTTATTGTCCCTCTCTCTCTTTAAAAAAAAGTAAAGTCTAGGGTTGTGGCTCAGTGGTAAAGTACCCCTGGATTCAATGCCTGGTACCAAAAAAAAAAAATTAAATCAATAAAACCCTAAAAAACAACCAATTTTTAAAAATTTACCCTATTTATTTTTACAAAAATAATTTGTGTTTTGGCAGGACACATTATGATGTATTCATTGAAAAAACATGGACTATAGAGTCAAGTGGGCCAGAATTCACAATTTACTAACTTAGGGACTTTGGTAAATTTACTTGCCTATGAAATGGTCCTGTTATCTTCTTCTTCAGAGTGGTTCTAAGCTAACTGAGGGAATAGAGTTTTAGCAAACATTCATTAAGCAGTCAACATGGTCATTTTTAGCTGCATCCTAAACACCCTGAACATATAAACTGCGGCAAGAAAAGATGCCTTTAGACATTTAGTTTTTTATAGCCCCAGTGTGTACTAGTAAACCTACCACTATCATTATTTTCATTATCCTCATCTAGAATTTAAAAAAAAGAGAAAGAAGTGGAATGAAACCCAATCTCCTGCTAATATGCATAGTTAACTACTGATGTCAGCCAAATGTCCCTAAGATGGAGCAGTGTTGAAAAAGCATGTATTGATTTGACAGTACAAGAGCTAAATAGTCATTCTGATTTTAATTTAACTTCCCATATACCAAGCTGCCACTCAAGATCATTGTTATGCCAACTATCTGGCATTAAATATTGTTATGATTCTGACATCCATTCCATAGTAGAACATTGTTTTAGAGTGACAGTTCAGTGGAAGATTCCCAGTACTTTCCTTCTGCAATCTGGGCTGGTGAGGTTTAATTAAAACAGCAAATTACAAGCTGCCTTAGAAGATTTGACAACTGAACTGCTGGCTGGCCTTTGTGATAATGGTTCTACAGACTATTGCTTATTGTTACATGAACTTACTTGGATATAAAAGGATTGGTCATTGATTCAGTAATAGAAGCCAAGACTTTTTTTTATTGCTATCATTTATGCTGCTTTTACTAGCAACAAAAGTAAAAGATTTAAAGTTTTGGTTGTTCTCATAAATATGCCCAATCATGGAGAAGCAAGGGGAAGCACTGACACTTAAAGGTCATCCATTTGAAAAATCCATTGAAGGCTAAATAATGGAAAATCTTAAGGACTTTGAATTCTATTCCAAACACTACAATACAAAATACAGCTTGGTCTGGGCACAGGCAAACTATTTTGGAGCCCTCCTGCCAGTCTGCCAACTTAGTCCCAGCTGACTACAGAATAGGAAAGAGATGGCCAAGGCTTTGGTGCTGCTTGTCAGCAAGGATACAAATTGGGCATTGGGCTTCTTGCTTTGGCAACCCTTTGTTCCTCAGATAGAGATCTGAAATTTTAGAGTTGGAAAAGCTAATCTAAAAATATGATTACTTCTATCAAGGTAGCCATTAGCTTGAAATTTGCTAAGGAAATGTGTACTCTTCAGCACTTTCTTTTATTCTCTTTTACACACTTGTAAGTCCTTTGAAGCTTCCATTTACTATTTCAAAAATTTGGCTTAATCCTCTCTTCTTTTTTAAACAGCTCACAGACTGGCTACCTGGACATCCACCAAATAATGCAATTGCCCTTCCTCATTTCACTGGTGCTAACTTATGTGTCTTATTCTAGCTTTAAAACTGCATAAATTTGTAGAATACATAATTAAGTAATCTCAGAATCAGGTCAAAGTATGAAAAGTAAGCCACTAATCATTTTTTCTTTAAATTATAAGTGGATTACTGTAACCCCTTTGGAAATTATCCCATTTTCAACAAAGGTAACAAAAGCATACATTGGAGAAAGAAATGTCTCTTAAATAAGTAGAACTAGGAGCACTGAGTATCCATAAGCAAGAAAAAGGAAAAAAAGAAAAAGAAACTAAATTACTATTTCTCACCACATACCTAACCAAAAATGAATCAAAGACATAAATGAAATACCTGAAACCATGAAACCAGTAAAGAAAATTTAGGGGAAATGTTTCTTGACATTAAACTATGCAAAGATTTTTTTTGGCTGTAACCCCAAAAACACAGACAACAAAAGCAAACATTGATAAATGGGTTTACATCAAACTAAAAAGGTTCTTTACAGCAAAGGAAACAATCAAAAGAATGAAGAGAAAGCCTACAGAATGGGAGAAAATATTTGCAAACTATTCATCTGATAGGGATTAATTTCTAGAATATATACAAAATTTAAGAAACAAAATAGTGAAAGACATTGAATTTAAAAGTGGGTGAACAACCTGAATAGACATTTATCAGAAGAGGATATAGGAATTGTCAACAAGCAAAGGACAAAAATGCTCAACATTACTAATCATCAGAAAAATTCAAATTACTTCCTTTAGTTAGAATAGGTATTACCAAAAAGTCAAAAAATAACACATGCTGGGAAGGAAACATTAGAAGCAAATTCTCATACTCTCTTGGTGGGAATATAAATGAGTACAGCTACTATCGGAAAAAAGCATGACACCACCTCCCAAAACTAGAAATAGAATTGCCATATGACCTAGCAATTCCACTATTGAGTATATATTCAAAGAAAATGAGATCAGTATGTTAGAAAGACATCTGCACGCACACATGTATTGCCACATTCACAATGGCCAAGATATGCAATCAACTTAGGTGTCCATCAGTGGATAAAGAAAATGTGGTATATACACACAATGCATTCTTATTCCACCTTGAAAAATTGAAATTCTTTCATTTTCAGGAATGTGGATGGAAGTGGTTAAGTGAAATAAATCAGGAACATAAAGAAAAATACTACATGTCCTCACTTACAAGTAAAAGTTAAAAAGTTTATGATCTCAAAGAAGTAGAAAATAGAATACTGGTTACCAGATCATGTAAAGGGCATAGAAGAGGGAGGAATAGACAGATGGTTAGAGGGTCCTGAGATAAAGTTGGATATGAGAAATAACTTATGTTCTATAGCACAGTAGGATAACCATAATTGATAATAATTTAATACTTCAAAATGCATAATGGAGAGAATTTTCAATGAGCCTAACACAAAATAATCATGTATGTCCGAGATATGCCAGTTACCCTGACCTGATCATTGTACATTGTATTCATGTATTGAAATAATGCATTGTACCTCATAAAGATATACCTCTACTCTATGCCAATTAAAATATACCAAAAAAGAAATATATCTGAAATCTTATTCGTCTGTTACCACTCACAAATGTCTAAGATGCATTCTGTCCAAGCTGCCTTATATCAGAGCCTCCTCTCTTATAAATCCTCAGAATTAATTAATCTGTGAAGAAAAAATATAGACAATGTATTATCTTACTCTTTATTTTAAAAATGTAATTATGACAGCAAGAATTGTCATTAGTGGTCTATAAAGAGAAAGTTTAGTTTGATAACTTTATCTACTAGAGCCAAAACCTTACCCAACACCTAATGAGAGTCATTCAACTAGTCTAGAAACATATGTGAAAAAACTTTGATTGGCAATGAATACTAAATTACTACAAAACTTTTGACCTCTAGTAAAATAGTTATCCTGCTGGAGTTCCATCACCAAAACTGATTCCTATTTCACTTTCTTCCACAATCCTGAGCACATCACAGAAACATCTCTGCAGATGTGCTTGCCTGGGCTTGAACCTATTCAATCTGTGACCTTGTTCATGGGTCTCATGTTCATGCCTGGGTCTCAGATTCCTTACTTGACAGTTAGAATGGGAAAAATAGCATCTACCTTGTATAACTCTTGTGGAGATCACATGAGCTAGTATGTGTGATGTACTAGAATTCTAGCTGACACTTATTAAGCACTCCATCCCAGCAAGCTCCAATGCTCTATCACGTGAGGGCCACAAGAGCAGGAACACGGTATGTACTGTGTCTGAATCTCCAGTCCTGGGACTGTAATCATCAGCACAGAGCAGGCCCAATGAATATCTGCTAAATAAATGAACCAGAACATTCAAATATAACAAAGATTCACAACATCATTTTCTTCATCATTTTTCCATTTGTTCCTGTAACAGTGACTAAATACCTCATGTGGATTTTCCAAATGCATTTCTTTTCAAGAAATACACACAAATGAGGAACGAGGAATGTCATGAGAATATGGACTCTACCAAGATTAAGACATATGACAGACTGAATTTTTTCCAGTATCTATTAATTCTGTAAGAAAACTTAGTCTTTATGCAATTGCTTATGACTCCAATACAGAGCTAATACCCAAATAAGAAAATTTGTATTTAAGGTATTCTTCCTAATAACTAAAATCTCAATGCATTTTCTTTTATTTTTCCTCAAAATAAACTTTCAATAGATTATTTCTTACATAAGATTTTTTAAAATAGAGAGACAGAGAGTGAGAGAGAAAAAGAGAATAGAGAGAAAGAGAGAGCCAATTATATTTATTTTTTCATCTGGTTTTTGTTTATCCAGCACTTAGTTGAGTATGTGGTTCAGGGGTCCCCATGCATGCCAGGCAAATACTCTACTGCCAAGCCACCTCTCTAGCCCCTATCACAAGTTGTTTTGAACATAAAATCCAGTAGGTTCACCACAATTTGCTTCCTTATTTGGCATGTCTATATAAATATATATCTATATGTGTGTGTGTGTGTGTGTGTGTGTGTGTGTAAATAAACAAATGATGGTTATGGTTCAGAAAATGCATAACAGATAGAAATTCTGATTCTATATATCAAATTAATTTTAAAATACACTTTTAACTATGTGGTTTGAGCCATAAGAAAATGACCTTACACCCATGTTTCTCAAAACAGTGTTTTCTATTGATCAAAAATAGGTCAATCACTAATAAACAATGCAGCCTACTCTTTACTCCCTTCCCAGAAGCCAAATAATACTTATGCAATCACTTAATACATGTATATGTATATGTATGCATATATATGGACATTTACATCTGTTATGGGGGGAATAGAATCAAAAGTGTGGGGTGTGGGTGATGGGAGGTAATATGGGATGAGCATCAAATGCATATCATTCTTGTTACTTTATATGCATTTATGATTGTATAACTTTTCAATTAAAAATAGGTCTATCATTTCTTACACACCTTTTTACCCTATATAGAAAATATTTGTTGAGCACTCACCATGAGCAAGGTTTTAAAACGGCCATAGCCCCTGCCATCATGGAATTTATAATTAGTTCATATTATAGAGATATTTTCATACTTAATTCCAAATTTTAATATTTTTCATAACAACATATAATTTGACTTATCTTCCATTGTTCTAGTAAGATAATTAGGGGCTGGAGTGGTGGCTCAGAGGTTATGGTGTTTGCCTGGCATGCACAAGGACACGGGTTCAAACCCTAGCACCACGTACACAAAGACGTGTCAGAGCAACGAAAGTCACATGATAAAAACTAAATAAAATTGATTCTCTTTCTCTCTCTCTCACTGTCCCTGTCTTAAAAAAAGATAATTAAACCTTAAAACTTCAATTTATTCAACCATCATTTAGTCATTTCAAGTCATTTAAAATGATCAAAAACCAAAGGAAACTATTCATTTCAATAATTCACAAGCTTGCGTATCTATGTCAAAACAGACATATAATAGAATTCCCACCTATTTTGATATTTATGAATTTGAGAAGAAAGATAAATCTGTAGTGAATAGAGGTTTTTAAATTAGAAGTTTATATAATTTGGAAGAAGGGCAAGTCTGGGGTACAGAGCATACAGATTATCTGTTACATCAAGAAAAGTTGCTGTTTCTTAGTAAATATTTAACAATATATAAAAAGGAACCAAAGGAAAATGTTCATGAACTATTTAATAAATAATCATTTATCATTAATATAATCACTAGTATTAGTCAAATACTACAAATATAGCTTTTCAAATGCTTGAAAATAGCTCATTGGATGAAGGGACTTAATTCAGAGAAGCCATCAACTTGCCTTATTTGCATGATTAACATTTACATTAAACACTTTTCTTAAGGCAAAGATAAATCTGTTCTGCAGGTCAGAATTATCACCAATTCCAATGAAGTCTGTTAATGATGTTGTTGGTTTTGCAGGGTACTATTCAGACCATTAATGCACATAGCATGTAGTTGATAATGCCTTTTTAAAATTATGTAATGAAGAATTTTCACAGGGACAGCATGTTGTCTGTTTACCAGGTCTCTGTTTATTTACTAACTGATTTATGAAGTACAATATGTTGCAAGGCTCTCTTAGTAATTATGGCAAATTACTAAGATTCCTTTTTATAACATTTCTCATTATACTTTAACAAGAGTTCACAGTGAACTCAATTAATAAACTAAAGATTAACATTTGTATCCAGTATAACAAAATGCTCAGTAAATCCAGCCTAATTTCAATTCAGAAAAAAAGCAACTCATCTAATCATTGGTCATGTGGACCAATGATTGGCAATCTTTTGGGAGTCAAAGACCACTTTGAGTATTTAATGAAAATTATTGATTCTTTCTTCAGAAATCTGGGGCCAGGTGAGGAACTTTCAGTGAAGAAAAAAGACAATTTTTTTTTGTTTATTCACCAGTTTTTGTGCATTATGAAATGGTCTTCCATTTTAAGTGCCTTCTATTTCTGAGTTCTGCCAGTGTATTTATAAGACAAGTTGCCCCCAAACCCCATGTTCATAATTGGGGTTATATATAGAATCAGACCCCAGAGGCTGGATTTGCTCTTTCTCTTACCTGTAAGCCTCCACAATACTAATGTTTAAAAAGTAAAGCTCCTAAATGCCTTATCACAGGGAGAAGTGTTCCAAGACCCTTGTGGCCCTCTTGATTCTGTCCCTCTCCTTTTAGAAGTCTGAGGCTCTTCCATGATCTTCAGTTTTCTCCACTCTGTCCTGCACATCTCTAAATATGACCCAGCACTCCACCTTCCCTTCCAAATGTTCTTTTGGAATTCTCTATAAATGCTCTTGCCTTTTATTTTTTTTAAGAAATTTAGTTGTACAATCAAAAATATATTCAAAGTAACAATATGATATGTATATATTTATACATCAGAATTACCCCCTAGATCCCTCCCTATACTCCCTCCCCACCCCACCCCTGGCCAGCCCCCTCCCCTCTCCTTTCGATATATATCTATGAATGTTCTAAATTATGTGTTACTAAGCCTTTGCTGGGTCTAATATATGAGATTTACTACTTTTTCACACAGGCCTGGGTTTAGCTCCAGCCTTCACAGATGAGTAAAGACATTCAACCTTTGACTCTCTGGGTTAGTCTAACTTCACTCAACAAGATTCCTTCAATAGCCATCCATTTACCTTCAAAGCCTGCAATATCGTCGTTTCTACTTGCTGAGTAGAACTTCATGGTGTATATATATATATATATATATATATATATATATATATATCACAGTTTTTGGATCCGTTCATCCAATGAGGGGCATCTGGGTTGGTTCCATAATTTAGCTATTGTAAATTGAGCTGCTATGAACATAGATTTTACTGT
Source organism: Aplodontia rufa (assembly GCA_004027875.1). Lineage (NCBI taxonomy): Eukaryota > Metazoa > Chordata > Mammalia > Rodentia > Aplodontiidae > Aplodontia > Aplodontia rufa. The sequence continues at coordinate 10,158 of PVKS010024559.1, read as the reverse complement.
GTTGCTATAATGTGCTGATTCTAAATCCCCTGGAAAAATACCCAGGAGAGGGATAACTGGATCATATTTGGGTTCACCCCTAATTTTTTGAGGATTCTCCACACTGCTTTCCAGAGGGGCTGTCCCAGTCTTCAGTTCCTCCTATCTCTGTGCAACCCATCCAATATTTATTATTGTTTATACTCTTCATTTTGCTAATCTGAGTGGAGTGAGGTGAATATTAATGTGGTTTTGATTTGCATTTCTCTGATTACTAATGATTTAGTGCACTTTCTCCTGTATTCATTGGCTTTCTCACTGTCCTCTGTTGAGAAGTTTCTACATAGTTCTTTGAACCATTTATTGATTGGGTTGTTTATGTTTTTGAAGTTGAGATTTTTGAGGTCTTTGTAAAATTGTGGATATTAGTCCCTTGTCAGAAGAATCACAGGCCATGATTCTTTCCCATTGTGTAAGAAGTCTCTTGACAATTTTGATCAGTTCCTTAGTTGTGCAAAAGTGTTTTAGCTTTATGACATCCCACTCATTGATTTTTAACTTTACTTCTTTTACTTTAGCAGACGTATTGAGAAACTTTTTGCCTACTCCCAAGTGCTAGAGTGTTAGTTCTAACTTTTCTTCCAGCGGTTGCATGGTAGCTGTTTAATTCCTAGTTCCTTGATCCATTTTGATTTAATTTTCATGCAAGGTGAGAGATAAGGATCTAATTTCAATTTTCTGCAAGTAGCTGTCCAGTTTGTCCAACATTATTTGTTGAATAGGTTGTCTCTCCTCCATGTAATATTTTAACCCCCTTTGTCAAAGATCAGATGTTTAAAGATTTATAGGGTTTGTTTCAGGGTCGTCTATTCTATTCCATTGGTCTTCATTCCTGTTTTGATACCAGTAGCATGCTGTTTTTATTACTATAACTCTGTAGTATAATTTTAGATCTGTATAGCAAAGTCACCTGTTTCGTCTTTCTTGCTTAGTAATGTTTTGGCTATTCTGGGTTTCTTATTTTTCCAAATGAATTTGAGAATTGCTTTTTCTATATCTGTAGAGAATGACAGTGCTAACTTGCTGGGGATTGCATTGAATCTATAAAGAGCTTTTGCAGAATGCCCATTTTGATTATATTTATTCTGTCTAACTAAGAGCATGGAATGTCTTTCCATCTTCTCAGGTCATCTTGGATTTCATTCTTTAGTATCTGATAATTTTCATTGTAGAGGTCTTTGACTTCCCTTGTTAGATTAATTAGTATTTTATTCTTTTTGAGGATATTGTGAATGGGACCAATTTCCTGATTTCTTCTTCTGCCCTATCGTTGTTAGTGTACAAGAATGCTATTGATTTATGGGTATTGATCTTGTAGCCTGCACTTTACTAAATCTGTTTATAAGTGCAAGGAGGGAACTCTCCCAAACATGCTTTACGAAGAAATCATTCTCCTGACTTTTAAACATCCTCTTTTCTTCTTTCTGCTTTAAATGAAACCAGACTATCTCCTAAGGACGTTTATTCCCCTGCAATCTTTTCAAGTAGGGGATATTTTTCCCCTTGTAATATGTAGGTCAATTATCCTTCATGTTTTCTGTTGCAACCTCAAGTCATTTCCCTCCTTCTATAGCTCTGAAGCTCATGCCAGCCAGCTGGACCAGCTGTTCTGCCTCCTCAATTCTACCACATTCTTATTGCACAGTTACTGTCCTTTCTTTGATGGGATTAGCTCATGGATGTAGATCAGCAACCTCCTTATCACTCTCACTTCTGTCATCAGTTTTAGTGAAGACAATATCCCCATGGATGACTCATCATTCACCCAGCATCACAATTTTTTAACTATCTCTATTCCAGGCACTATTTCTCCTACCACCATCTCAGTCAGCCATTCCTATAACCACAGTGTCAGTCTATCATTGTTACTTCTATAAAGTTTCAGATATCCCATTCCTGACTATCACCTTCTATTTATTTTAGCTCTTCAATTAACAAGCTCTTTCACTGCCATAGCTTTATATTTTGCCCTCCTCCTCCTTCTCCTTCTCCCCCTCTTCCTTCTCTTTCTCCTCCTTCTTTTTAAAGAGAAAGAATGAGAGAGAGAGAGAGAGAGAGAGAGAGAAGGAGAGAATCAGCTTTATTCAGTTTTCCATCTGGCCTTTGTTTCTCCAACATAGTTGTTTATGTGGTGCCAGGGCTTGAACTCAGGTCCTTGCACATGCTAGGCAAGCATTATAACCACTGAGTCACTGCTCCAGCCCTACATCTTGCCCTTGTATCTATTGCTGACACGCTCACCTCCTATTTCCACTTACCTCTTTCCAACCTTAGATGTTATGTACATCTTTACTATTACCCCCTTGATGCTTTCTCCTTTGAATGTATTATTTAACAAAACCTAGTTGAAACTGAATAGTTACTTTTCTGTATCTTGAATTATGCTTGGGAAATAAATTTAAATTCATGAACATAACTCTCAAATGGGCACTCAATACTTTTCAGAATGTCTGCTATGTTTCTCTAATAAGCTTACTTTCTCAGTTTCTAAAACAATTATTTCATGCCTTATACCTCTCCAAAAACCTCCTACACTCCCTTCCTTTTGCATTCTCAGCTGATGACTATGACTCATACTTCCTGAGAAAAGATATCATTAGATGGAAACTTTCTCACCTTCTTACCTCCACACATGAAGCCTACCCATATTGATACCTGTTTCTCCATCTTCTCTCTTGTTAGAATGAAAAATATGTTTCCCCTGCCCTTGAAGGCTAATCTTCCCTTTAGGGTTGGATCCTATTCTATCACTCCTTCGTATTAGGAAGGGTGCCCATCACAGATCTTAAGACTGGTGAGAATGCCCAGAGGCTCATGATTGCTAAATGCCAGAGGAGGCACTGCTCTCTATAAACTCTAATCTAATCCAAAACAACTGTACTTCCCTAAAGTACTTTTTCTGGCTTTTATTTTGGAGCCAGATGTGATCCATAAGTAGCAGCCATGTGGTAAATTTGTAATCCTTGTAGTAATTACTTAATTTCTGCCACCTTGAGATGGGTGCCTATTTTGTATGGAAATGGACAAGAAAGACCAGTATCTCCGGTGAGTGGGGAGCTGAGTCAGTAATCTTTCCTTGGAAGTTCATAAAGACTCATACCAACATTCATAGCAGTCTATTCTCATTTTACAAAGTGCTATGATCTGAATGTTTTTGTATCCTCAAACTTCAAATATTAAAACCCAATCTCCAAGGTGGTACTATTAAGAGAAGGTGATCAGGTTTTTAAGGGAGAGGCTCCTATGAATGGCATCAACAAATTGCACATGGTAGTACTACTTGGGAGTCTGAGGCAGGAAGATCACAAGTTTAAGGTCAGTCTCAGCAAATTAGTTGTGACCCTTTCTTAAAAAAAATGGGATCAGTACCTTCATATAAGATGTCCAATGTATCTTGTTTGTCCCTTCTAACATGTGAAGACACAACAAGAAGTTACCACCTATGAAACAGGCACTCAGTAGATACAGAAGCCACCATGCTTATTTTGATCTTGGACTTCCCAGCCTTAAGAACAATGAGAAAAGAAAATTCTGTTATTTATAAGCCACCCATCTTGTGGTATTTTGTAATAGCACCCTGAATGGACTGACAATGAAATGATTTACCCGTGTGCTTTCTAAATTCTTCCAACTGTTTTTAGGATTAAGAATTTTAAAGTCAATGAAGAGATTAGAGATTATGTGTTCAATCCCATTTTAAAGGCTTAGCAAAACAGTGTGACTAGGCCAAAGTCACATGTTAAATGGCAGAGAATATGTATTAAAGTCAGAACCTCTAAGACAAGAGCCATTTCCATTGTGTTAATTGTAATTATGCACTTCTTGGAGTAATATTATCTGAAAAATATTACCATGCTAACATCTGACCAAAAAGCTATGAAAGAGATTTACAGATTCACCTAGTAGTAACATGGATACTCAAAAGACACCCACAATAACAGACAGAAATCACTCACCAGTGTGCAACAGTGATCTCCTCCTGGAAGTGCACCAACAATATTTTGTATGTTACTTATCCTAACTGGTTACCTCTATCCCGGCCTTATTATAAAGGGATGCCAACTCTAAAGGACTCTAGCCTGAAACTATCTTTAGACAGTTGGAGATACCTGAAGATAGTTGGCTGGAGAGTCAGCTTCTATCTCCTATTGGTTTTTAATGCATATCCAGAAGTTTTTAAAAATTAATTTCATTTTATAATTCATTAACCAGTCACAAATTAAATACATACTGTACATCTTCCAGAGTCAGGAAGTACACTAGATGCTGAATTTACAAAGACAAATGTGAGATAACTCCAGGGCTCAGCATCTTATGATCCAGTAGAGGCCCTCAAGACTCATTGCCCAACCACAGCCACATTGGAGGGCTTGCACAACTAGTTTGCGACTAATAAAAAAGTACTGAAATTAGTGAAAAAGTATAGAAAGTTTACGTAAAGAGATTCAGATATCTTTATGATTACTTTGTACTCATGTTCTGCCATAGCGAAATACGTTACTGAGGATAAATAAAACGGTTGGAGGTTACAAATTATAAACTACAAATAATCCACATCCTATCATGTGTTTGCTGCAGTACATCATATGTATAAATTCATGGGGATGTGTCCACAAGTGAAAATCATCTATTGTGTGTCAAAGGAGAAAACAGCATTCATAAGCTTGTCTAGAGGCCAATGGGAGAAGGAAACATACTAACAGACACTGAATGCAAGATGGTGGGTTAATGGCTATGATAAGTACCTGATGTATGCATAGGAAGCTTAGGGTATGCAGGGCAAGACTACCAAATCCAGTCTTAGGGAGAAAAGGCTCATAGGGAAGTGTGGTAATAGGAGACCATGGAGTTAGGGTAGAGGAAACTGGGCTAAGTTGTAGCTAACATGGGATGGGCAGGACCAGGAGCTGAATTGGGAAAACTTGGGTGAAGCACAGGTTAGGGGTCTTGGTCCTCTAAATCTCAGAGCAAAGCAGAGATCAGAGTGTGGCTTTCAAGGTACACTGGAAAGAGCTGGAAAGGTTCATAGTGTGTTACACAGGCTGAAATTTCTAGGGGCTAGGCAAGGGGCATGGCACAGCCACGAGCATGGTGGTGTGGGTCAGAAGTCATGATTTGGATTCAACATGTGGATTGGTGAACTGGAATGAGGCTGCACCACCATCAGGATACACAAGGCCAGAGAGCAGGCAGGGTAGGTAGGGTAAGAGTCTGTGCTCTCATCATAAGCTCCAGTTTTGCTATTTGGTAGGTGAGGGTTAGCAGGTATGTGCCACTCAACAGAGTCAAGTAAAAAATGACAAAGAAGAGAAGATATCACTGTCCCTGCCACTGGCATGCTCCATCTAACAAGGGAGAAGGAAATAGGAAAGCAAACCTGCTCCAGTGACACCATGCTAGAAGCTTCTACAAGATAGAGAAGACAGCGCAAAAGAGAAAGTGTGGAATCCAGCCTGGGGAGGTTAGGTAAAGGTTTTGAAACAGAGATGACCAACAAATCAACTTGGAAGATGAGTAGGTGTTTGCCTGATAGACCTCAGAAGAAAGAAATCACTAGGCAAGACATTCCCAGCAAAGGAAGCAGCACAAGCAAGAGTCAACTGCTATGGGGAAAATTCTGGAACACCAGGGGCAGCATGTGCACAAAACCACTGATTACATACCTTGTGTATCCCCATAATGAGGTATTTCTGAGCATGAGGCAAAGATTTGTGCTTTATCCTTTAAGACTTCAAAGTTTTGGGGCTGGAACAGTGGCTTGGTGGTTACGGCACTTGCCCAGCATGCACAAGTACATGAGTTCAGACCCCAGCACCACATACATAACAAAGTGTCCAAGGAATGCAAGTCACCTGAGAAACTAAATAAAGATTGTTTAAAAAAAAAACTTCAAAGTTTTTTAAAATTTTTATTTATGTTAACAGCTTCTTTGAGATATAATTTTCACATCATATGATTCACCTATTTGGTTGGTTTTCAGTACAGTTACTCCATGAATTACCATGGGGTTAAGTCCCAATAAGTCCAGTGTAAATGGAAAACATCTTAACTTAGGCATGGTGGCACATGCCTGCAACCTCAGGGACTTGGGAGGCTGAGGCAGGAGGATTGCAAGTTCAAAGCCAGCCCCAGCAACTTAGTGAGGTCCTTGGCATCCTAGTGAGACCCTATCTCAAAATAAAAAGTAAAAAAGGACTGGGGATGTGACTCAGAAGTTAAGCGTCCCTGGTTTTAATCCTTGGTACAAAAATAAATGCATTTAATACACATAACTTACTGAACAGCATAGCTTAACAACATAGTACCTGAGGAAAGAGTTAAATTTAAAAAATATAGTTTCCACTGAGTATGTATTTCTTTTGCATGAGGATAAAAGATAAAATTTGAAAAAGTACATGTAAAAAGCACTGTAAGTTAGGAATCATCTATATTCACACATACATGCAAAACTCACCACATTTTCATCATTTCAAAGAGAAATCTCATACCCTGTGTCTTCTACTAGCCTTAAGCAACCACTAATCTACATTCCACCCCTATTTCCCTATTCTGTACATTTCACAGGAATGAAATAATATGTGGTCTTTCTCACTGGCTTCTTTAATTTAGCATAGTGTTTTTTGTTTGTTTGTTTTTTGGTAGCAGAGATTGAACCCAGGGTGCTTAACCACTGAGCCACATCCCCACCCTTTTTTATTTTTTATTTTGAGACAGGGTCTTGCTATGTTGCCTGGGGACTCCCTAGGTGGTTGAGGCTGGCCTTAAACTTGTGATCTTAAAGTCTTAACCTGTAGAGTCTCTGGAACTACAGGCAAGAGCCACTGCGCCTGGCCCTCGGATGCTTTCAAGCTCATCTATGCTGTTGTATGTATCAGAATTTCATTTTTATGCTCAAGTAACATTTTGCTTTTTGTATATACTATATTTTGTTTAACCATGTTCATTGATAGACATTTAAACTATTTCCCCTTTTGGCTATTATGACTAGTGTTTCCATAAATATTTGTTTAAAAATGTCTTTGTGGACACATTTTCACTTTTCTTGGGTATTTATGTAGGAGTAGAACTGCAAGGTCCTATGCAATGAATCATTTGAAGAACTGACAGACTATTTTTCAAAGTGAACATACCATTTGGTATCCCACTAGCTGTGTTTGAGGGCTCTGTTATTACAAGACTTTTTGATTCTAGCAATTATAAATGGGAGGTAAGTAGTATCACTAAAGGGTTAAGAAGGAAAGAAAGCAAATTTTAGTTTCAGAAAGGACTGATATTGGGGTTGGGGACTTAGCTCAGTGGCAGAGCGCTTGCCTAGCACGCACAAGACCCCGAGTTCGGTCCTCAGCCTTGGGGAAAAAAAAAAAAAGAAAGAAAGGACTGATATCAAGATGGGAAAAGAACTGAAATGAAGATGGGGCTAAAGCTTAAGAGTCTAATGAAGAAATTCTCGTAAGTTAATGATAATATATTGTGTAAATGAAATTTGCTGAAGGAGTAGATACTAAATATTCTTACCTAACTTCATGAGGTGATAGGGAGACAGATCCATGGCATGGTCCCTGTCACTGCTATTGATGCTCAGGAAAGATATGCATGGAAGGGTCACATTCCTCCAGCTTCTTTCTTTAACACCAGGGTCTTGACTTTACATTATTGTCTTGAAGAATTTTTTTCTTTGTAACATTAACAACTGTCACGGAAAAAAATGGGGTGTGGGAGTGGAGCCACTTCTCGAGACTGTGCCAAAGGGAGCCACCACTTCCCTGGCTACCAAATTTTCCAATCTATTCTTCCCATTTCCATCCACCCTCAGCATCGTTTCTGGACACAACTAGAGCCAGACCCATTTAAAATGTTTTAGTAAGAACTAGGCAGCTGATTGGTAGGAAGGAAGGGGAGACTAGTAACTCCCTCATTTCTAGCTTGGATGACAGATGATATAGTGTTTCTTGTCATTAAGCTGCATAAAACAGGCCAGAAGAGGGTAGTTATGGAAAGAGGAAAGAGCATGGATTTAAACACATTGACAATGAGGTGCTGAGGGACATTTGGGGAAGAAGTTTGGCAGATGACCAGATAGAAGGCCCCATAGTGCTATTTCAAATTGTTGGCTTCAGATGTTTAAACTACACACACACACACTGAAAAGATTAGTATTTGCTAATTTAAATGTCTAGAATGTGCCTTTGTCATAGTAAATGGAGTCTGAAATTAGAAAATTCGTACTCCGTCAAAAGAAAGTGTGTGAAAAGTGTGTTAGCAAAAGATCAATAATAGCTATGCATTTCCCTAAGTCTCTTCTTTGTTGGTGATAGACACTGTATTTCAAACCCAAAACCAATCACAGACTTCCTCCTGGTGCCTGAATTCATTTGGCGTTTAGTCAGTCGTTCCAATGCATGTACTTGTCGTGTACTATTCAAATGCTCAGGATGCAACTTGCTAAGACAGGCATTTTAGTAGCTATACTGATGAGTGTCTACTTATCAGGGCCTACGGTTTCCTTTACCCTAAGTTCTGCTCCTAACATCTTGCAGTGTTACTCTAGCTCCCTCTACTGACAAAGCCCAGCACTCCATTGGCTGGTAAAGAAGTTCACAGGATATATAAATGTAGCTCCTTTAATTAAAAGCTGGAACTAAAAGGTTGAATTAGGGCTGAGAGAAAATAGATAACTAATTTAGAAGATATGTACTTATTTTTAATGTATTTTAATCCAGCTACTGTTTTCTTCTTGCTCTTTTTTGTCCTTCCTTTAAATTTTTGACTAGTGGAAGATCACAAAGTTTCTCTTAGGTTTTCCTTTAGAAGTTTTAGTTTTAATTCCTACATTTAGACCTGTTATCCAATTTGTGTTAAAATTTTTTATATATAGTATGAGGTAAGGACAGAGGTTACTATTTTTCATTTGCATATCCAGTATCTCGTAGATAAAAAAAAGTCTTTTCTTTCTCCATTGAACATTAGCATACTTGTCAAAAATCACTTGACTTGGGGCTGGAGCAGTGGCTCAGTGGTTTCGGCACTTGCCTGGCAAGCACGAGGACCAGGGTTCAAACCCCAGCACCACACACACAACTGAGTGTTGGAACAAATGAGGCCATGTGAAAAACTAAATAAAGTTTTTTCTGTCTTTCTCTGTCTCTCTCACTATCCCTCTCTCTTTATTAAAAAAAATCACTTGACTTTAAACTCAGCTCTATTTCTGGATTCTGGTTTATAGACCTGTCCCTATTAATTAAATTGTCTTCATTTGAAATCTGTTAGTGTTAGTCTTCTAACTTTGTTCTTTTTAAGAATAGTTTTGCTGTCTAGGTAGTTTGCACTTCAATATACATTATCAGTCTATATTAAAGAAAGCACCTACGTAAATATTTAGTTGGAATTTTATTAAATCTATAAATCAATTTGAGGTTAACAGACATTTTAATTATAGTCCATCTTGCAATCCATGATACAATATGTCTCTCCAGTCATTTAAATTTTATAAAATTTCTCTGAGCTATATTTTGTAGTTTTCTTCATTTGCTATTCTTGGGATTGGACAAACTGAAAATTCTATCTGTTCTGATTCAGGGATTTTCTCTCTATTATATCTATTTTTTGATACCTTCCAGATGTTTGTTTCCATACTGCTAAGTATCAAATCCAGAACTTTGCACGTGTAGGCAAGTGCTGTACCACTGAACCACAATTGTAGACCACCCAATATTTTAAAAGTAGAATTTTAAAAACTAGCAACTTTAAACATCTGATTTTTGACAAAGGGGGTCAAAATATTACATGGAGATGTGACAGCCTCTTCAATAAATGGTGCTGGACAAACTGGTCTTCCACGTGCAGAAAGTTGAAATTAGACCCATATCTTTCTCCTTGCACAAGAATCAAAATGGATCAAGGAGCTTGGTATCAAACCAGCCACGTTGCAACTGATAGAAGAAAAAATTGGTCCAACACTTCAACATTTAGGAGTAGGCAAAGACTTTCTCAACAGGTCTCCGAAAGCGAAGGAAGTAAAGTCAAAAATCAGTGAATGGGATTTCATAAAGCTAAAAAGCTTTTGTACTGCCAAGGAAACAATCAAAAGAATCAAGAGGTTTCCTACAGAAATGGAGAGTA